>PVIR01007127.1:41256-62461 GCA_004026965.1 Petromus typicus
GTCATCTCAATTGATGCGGAAAAAGCGTTTGACAAAGTACAACACCCATTTATGTTCAAAACTCTACAGAAGATCGGAATAGATGGTCTCTATCTCAAGCTAATAAAAGCTATCTACGAGAAACCTTCAGCCAGTATCATACTAAATGGTCAAAAATTGAAACCTTTCACACTAAGATCAGGAACAAGACAAGGGTGTCTTCTCTCACCACTTCTGTTCAATATAGTTCTGGAAATATTAGCCATAGCAATTAGGCCAGAGAAAGAAATAAAAGGAATAAAGATTGGAAAAGAAGAAAAGTTAAATTGTCATTATTTGCTGATGACATGATACTCTATCTAGAGGATCCTAAAAACTCAATTAAAAAACTGCTGGACCTAATTGCCAATTTTAGCCGTGTCGCTGGTTACAAGGTCAATGTTCAAAAATCAATAGCCTTCATATACACAAACAGTGGACCCACTGAGATAGAAATTGGAGAGTCAGTCCCTTTCACAATAGCACCCCAAAAAATAAAATATCTAGGAATCAATCTAACAAAGGAGGTGAAAGACCTCTACTCTGAAAACTATAGCACTCTGAAAAAGGAGATAGAAGATGATATTAAAAAATGGAAAGACATACCTTACTCCTGGGTAGGAAGAACCAATATTGTCAAAATGGCTATACTCCCAAAACTACTCTACACATTCAGTGCAATCCCAATTGAAATCCCAACAGCATATTTCACAGATCTAGAGAAAAAAATCCAAACTTTCATCTGGAACCACAAAAGACATAGAACAGCCAAAGCAATTCTAAGCAACAGGGACATGGTGGGGGGTATTACAATTCCAAACCTGAAACTATACTATAAAGCCACCGTGATAAAAACTGCATGGTACTGGCAAAGTAACAGACCCCAGGATCAATGGAGTAGACTAGAAGATCCAGAAACTACTCCAGAGACACTGAGCCACCTCATCTTTGACAAAGGAGCCAAAAATCCTCAATGGAGGAAAGATAGCCTCTTTAACAAATGGTGCTGGAAAAACTGGGCTTTAGCTTGCCAAAGGCTAAAACTAGATCTAACTCTTTCACCGTGTACCAAGCTAAAATCAAACTGGATAAGAGACCTATTATTAAAGCAGACACTCTAAACCTACTGCAAAACAGGTTAGGTAAAACTCTCGAAGACATGGCTTAGGGAAAGACTTCATGAACAAAACTTCTATAGCACAGGAATTGGCTGAGGAAATCAACAAATGGGACCTCATTCTTTTAAAAAGCTTCTGCACAGCAAAGGAAACCACCAACAGTGCAAACAGGCAGCCAACAATGTGGGAAAATGTCTTTACCAGCTGCTCCTCAGACAAACGGCTACTATCTAGAATATATAAAGAGCTCAAAAAAATCAGTCCACCCAAATTTAAAGACCCAGTTCAAAAATGGGCATCTGAAATGAACAGATATTTTTCAGAGGAAGAAGTAAGAGCAGCTAAGAAGCATATGAAGAAATGCTCAACATCATTAGTCATTTGAGAGATGCCGATGAAAACACCATTGAGATTTCATCTCACTCCACATAGAATGGCTACCATTTCAGATTCAGCCAACAGCAAATGTTGGCGAGGCTGCGGAGAAGAAGGAACCCTTCTCCACTGTTGGTGGGACTGTAGACTCATACAACCCCTATGGAGATCAGTTTGGAGATTCCTCAAAAAGCTAAGATTGGAGGTCCCATTTGACCTGGCCATTGCCCTGCTAGGTATATACACACAAGAATTAAAAGACTCATATCACAGTGACATATGTGCACCCATGTTTATAGCAGCCCAATTTGTGATTGCTACATCTTGGAAACAACTCGTGTCCATCAACTGGAGACTGGATAAAACAGCTATGGTTCTTCTACAGAATGGAGTATTACTCTGCCATATAAAATGATAAGTTTGAATTATTTATACTTAAATGGACATACCTTGAGGATATCCTCATAAGTGAAATAAATAGTCACAGATAGGTACATATCGCATCTTTTCTCTGGTATGAGAAAATGAAGATGTAAATGAGTCCTAGCATTGTATGTTATATATTGTGAAATAGAAAATACTCAAAGTGAAATAGGGTGAAGGGGGAAAAATAATGAGATTATAACAAAAAAGAAAGGAAACAAATTTTATGTATATGGGGGGGTGGTAGGGTGGGTAGGGCTATGGGAAAAAATGAGAATTAAGTTGTGTCTATTAAGTCTCTGTCTACTTCTATGTTCTCATTTTACTTATACTGATTCCAGTAGATTTAGTGATTCCATTTTAATATTTAGATCTTGGATCCATTTCAATTTTAAGTTAGTGTGTAATGGAAAATATGGTTCTAATTTCAATATTCAGTATGTGGAACGCCAGTTTTCCCAGCACTATTTATTTCAGGGACTATCCTTCTTCTAGTGAATGTGCTTGACTCCTTTGTCAAAGATAAAGTGCCTTAGTGCATCTGGAGTTGTGTACGCCTCTGCTAGTCTGTCCCATTGATCTTCAGGCCTGCTGTTTTGGCAGTACCATGTTGTTTTTATCACAATATCTTTGTGGTATAACTTAAAGGCAGGGATTGCGATGCCCCTGGCCTTGCCTTTGTTGCATAGAATTGCTTGTGAGAGTCGATGTTTTTTCCAGTTCCAAAGGAATTTTAGGATTGTTTTTCTAATTCTTTGAGATATGCTACTGGGATTTTGATTTGGAATTCATTGAATCTGTATTACAATTTTGGAAGTCTGTCTATTTTCACTAGATTGGTTCTTATTATCCAAGAACAAAGGATATCTTTCCATTTTCTGACATCCTCTTTAATCTCCTTTTCAAAGTACTGTAGTTTTCAGTTTACATGTCTTTTACTTCCTTCATTTGATCAATTCATATGTATTTCATTTTTGAGGATGCTATTGTGAAGGGGATTATTTTTCTAATTTCTCTCTCTGTGAGTTTGTAACAGTTAATACTAATGTGAATTTTTCCTTTCTTTATTCTCTAATGAGCCATAGTATTATCATGTGCAATGAAGAGGAGCTAAGAATTATTAATAAAACAAGGACAACAATATGTTCTTAAGGCAAAATTCATGCAGCAGACATTGTATTTATTCATCCAATCTTTTTTTATCATTCTTTCCTTCCTTCAATAGCTATTTTTAATGGGTATTGTGAATTAGGAAGAAAATATTCAAAGGGAAAAGAGAAAGGGGCAGGGGAAAGAAAAGATGTGATGGTAAAAACAAAGAAATGGAAACAAAGTTTATATATATTGAGGAGAGGAGTTGTAGGAAGGTCAGGGGAATGCAAAAAATGAGAATCAAGATACAGCATGTACAGGTACAGATTCTCAAAGTTGGATGTGAGCACAATGTAGTGTACCAATAAATTCAGTAAAGGAAAAAAAATTATTTGTGACACCACACACTTTGTGTTAGGTGCTGTTCTGGTTTCTGCAAATAAATACCATGAGGAATAAAACAAACATGGTCTCTGCCTATGTGGAACTTAACCAGAGGAGAAGAAAAAATTATTCATTGATTATCTGTATATCTTATTGGTCAACTACTATGTGTCAGACATTTTATGGCAGTAAACTCTAGAGATAAGGGCAATGCAGTGGAAAAGGATTGGAAGGTTCTATGAACTGAAAGTAGGTCAACATGATCAATGGATTGGTAGGGCCAGTGCAGGGGCCAAAAGGAGGCTTTGAGAGGTATTCAGGTTAGAGGTCATGGTGTCTGGGCCAGCCACGGGCAAAGGTGGAGGGAAGGGGCCAAATGCAAACTGTATACGGGTAGTAGGAGTAATGGAACACCAAGGATGTATTCAAAGGATTAAGTCTTTAATTTTACTAACCTCTCAAAGTCTAGTTAAAACCCATTTTATTTTTAAAAAATTATCATGATTATTTAGAGCTAAGGAAGACCAGTGTCTTTGTTATTTATCACACACATACTCAGCTTTTTAAAAAATTTAAATCTTTATTGGTACATTATAAATACATATCATCATCGCATTCAACATTGAGAGTTTGTACCGAACATGACATGACTTGATTCTAATTTTTCCCCTTTCCCCCCTGCCCTGCAGCCCCCCACCCCCTATACACATAATCTTTGTTTCCTTTTTTTTTATTAGTCACATTCTTTTTTGCCTTTTTTTACCCCTACACCCTCTTTTCTTTTAAAAATTTTCTATTTCACAATATTAACTATACATACTACAACTCATTTACAACTTGACAAAGGAGCCAAAAATCATCAGTGGAGGAAAGATAGCTTCTTTAACAAATGGTGCTGGAAAAACTGGGCTTTAACTTGCCAAAGACTAAAGTTAGACCTATCTTTTCACTGTGTACCAAACTAAAATCAAAGAGGATAAGACACACATGCTCAGCTTTATAGCTAAAGTAGCAGGTATACACATACTGCCTTTATGGTTTTTTCACATCTGTCTTCACATTTCTTGTCTGCTAATCAAGCTTTTAAAACTTGGTTACAACGCTTTCAAAAAATCTGTTAGTCTAATAAACATAGATTAGAAAACAATGAATGGGTTTTAATACCAATACTTCTTACACAGGATTTTTTAAAAACCCGGAAGCCAGTTGCACTACAGCCTGGCACTACCTTTAAAGAGATGATTTTCTGGAATATAAATCATATAAGAGGAACAGTACTAGGGCTTCCAGAGCAAGTCACTCTATTTCCTCTACAGCTTTTAACTTATAAGTATTTTGCTGAGAATGGAGCTAAGCCATCAGGTGTCCCTAATACACTATGGAGTCATAGGACTAAGCAGACTTCAGGAACAAAAAATGGTTAATTTATTTAACTTTCTCTTTTTTGCTTTATTTTTAGACCTTTATCATCATTCCATTGCCCTTCAGATGCCCTCTGGACGTTATTCTTTTAAAGAATAACTAAAGAATTGTTCCTGAATAATATCCTAAGTTTCCAGAAAAGCAGTATTAAAGTAGGTAACACTCAGTTCACTTTTAGCAGCAACTTTTGATCTTCCACGGAATCCTTCATATCTGCGATTTTCAATGGGAGTCATTAAATAATGTGATTGGAAAAGGGGACATAGGTGAACATGAAGCCAAAGAGGGATCAATCTTGACAGATTGGAACTAACTTCAAAAAAAAGAAAAAGAGAGAGAGAAACTTGATTTTGGATTGCATCAAATGCATATGGAAATAGAAGGTGTAATCTTTATTCCATGGGTGTGTTAGTCTTCATGTATTACTAAGTCTCTTGAGAAACATGGCTACTACCACAGAAATGCTTGTCATGTTAGATTTATCTAACGTGTTGTTTACTGCGGTTTTCTTTTCCTGGGTCAATGTGGGATATGAATCTCAGGTACGTGTGTGTGTATGTGTGTGCACGCGTGCATGTGTGCATGTGTTTGAGGCATTATCTTACTACACAGCATCATATTAAACATAACAAAGTCTCTAAAACAAACCTAGGGAAAGGTGAGTATTGTTCCATGTTGGTTGCTATTGGAATGTAGATACAGTTCCTACTGTGAGATTAATGAAAAATATCACCCATCATGGCCCGCATTACTCACAACTTATTCTCTCCATAATAGAAAAGAGGAAGTATTTTTTTTTTTTAAAGGCAAAGAACACCTTAAAGGACTCACTGGAAATACGGAAATGGTTCAATTTACATAAAGAATCATACAAATTAGTGAGATTATAACAAAAAAATAAGGAAACAAATTTTATGTATATGGGGGGGTGGTAGGGTGGGTAGGGCTATGGGAAAAAATGAGAATTAAGTTGTATCTTATACTGGTACAAATCCCCATTATGGAGTGCAATCATGATGCGTATATGTAATGTACCAATAAAGATTTAAAAAAAAGAATCATACAGATTAGATCTGCTAAACAACAACAGCAACAACAACAAAACTTAGATGTCTTTTCTTTTTATTTACCTAGAATCACAATTCAGGGTAAATTCTCATTAGTCCAGAATCATTGCCCAGAATCACTAACCCAAGTGCTCTCATTACTCAGTCCAGCACTGGGCTAGAACTGAGGCAAGGTCATGACCACCTTTCTCATGTTCTTTGTAACATTTTCATCTCTTTTGTAGTTTAAACAACTACTTATCCAAATGAACTGGGAGATGCCTGCTCATCTAAGCTATTTCTTGTCCTTTCTGCCCACCTCTTATCCACTTTCTGGGAGTCTTATTGTAGATGATCCGGAGTTCCAGCTTGCGCTTCCTCTTGCCTTTGTCTTTGTTACACACACTGTCTAGAAATCCTTACCTCTTCCTACTCCCATCTGAGGCAGTTGGCCTTCTATCCTTCTTGTCAAATCCCACTTCTGATACAGAGCTTTACCTATTTAGTCTGGACAGAATTTCCCAGTGCATTATTTTTTATGGGTTCTATCGTGACATTTTCATATATGGATATGACACACTTTCACTGTATCCACCCTCAAATCTTCCTCTTTGGACATTCTCAAACTTCCCCCTAATCTTGACAGATATTGATGTTTCTTGAATTTCTAAAGCATTTATAGGTCACAACACTATATGTAAACCCAGCTAATCATTCAAACTAACTTAAAAAAATTCAAATTCTTTAAAAAGTCCAATATTGTCTTTTTGGGTCTGTCTGGAGTAGAGCCTGGAAACCTACATCAAAACAAAAATAAACAATAAAACCTTTGAGGTATTTCTGATAAACAGAAAGATTTGGGAACTAGTGATCTAAGCATAGAATTTAAAGTTTGTTTTGCCGCAAAGGTTTTTAGTTTTAGTTTTAGAATTTTACCAGATTGAGTGGGTGGAAAAGGGAGAAGGGAGGTAGAATCTGTTCCCAAAAGCAGGGTTGGAATGCAAGTCCCTTGAAGCAACAGCACCTCAATGTGGAAAGTACCTCTGGTGAGGATAAAAATGAAGGGAACCGCCACCAAGTTGCTAGTTCTATAAAAATTTGATATTACAAATGTGAGCTATTCTGAAGTCTGGCACAGCTCACAGAGTTTGAGTGAGTATATACTCAGTCTGAATCTTGGCGAACACTTGGGGAGACGCTGTAATCCCTTTTTTTTGTCATTCCTTCACTCTATTTGTTACCGAATTTGGTTCTTAAACTTCAGTGTCTTTTAGAATCTTCTGGAGGATGAGACAAGAGGCCTCGTAGGTTCTGTGAGTCTCAGCAGCCTGAGGGCTGTCGGCTGGGGCTGGCGCTGCATAAGTGATTCTCCACTGAGCTTCCCTGCTCACATCTGCCTCATTCCTGACAGTCTTTCCAAGAGTTCTCTGCTAGATACGCTTCTGCCTCCTTCATTTTTTAATTTTTTGTTGTTGTTGGTTTACATAGTCTCAATTCTTCAGGTATTTGAGGATATGGTTACCTCATTTCTGCCTCCTTAACTCTAATCAGGTACATAGTCCTGCGTTGCTCACCTTAGACCTCTTCTCCATGCACACTACCTACTTATGTGTTTCTTTCCATTCCTGTCATAGTAAATACCATCTATTTATTTATAAGTTCAAACAGATACTTGTAATCCTTTTCTTCCTTTCAACTCAAGAATTACATATTACCGTCTGTGAAATCTCTCCACTTAGATATGAAATAGATACTTTTTTTCAGATTGCTTAATCAGAACTGAAGTACCAAATTTATTCTTCCGCTGCTGTTGGCCTTCATTGCAGGAGTTGTCAGGATTATTCTGCCAGCTTCTCAGCCCTGACACTTTGGAACCCTCCCGCCTTATCTTTTGCTTTCTGTGATGGTTGACGTATGTGTCAAATTAACTGGAGCACAGGATGTCTCAGTCACTTTCTCATTACTGGGACAAAATACCTGCCACCTGTGACTTAAAGAAGAGATGTATTGTGGCTCATGTTTCAGGTATATTCACCTGGCTCCAAGGCAGGACCGCATGGCACAGGGATAGTGGAGGACAGCTGCTCACGGCATGGTGTCCAGGAAGCAGAATAGGTCAGTGGAGAAGCTGGGAAGAGATCCTGCCTTTTCCGCCAGACCACACCTCCTAACAGCTAGTCTGCTGTTAGGTCCCAATAATTCAGTTATGTTTCAAAAGCTCCAATATTTAGCTCATGAGGCTTTGTGGGAGATATTCAGACATAAGCCATAACACAGGTACCCAGACTGGTCAAACATCATTTCTGAGTGTAAGTGTGAGTGTGAGTGTGAGTGTGAGTGTGTGTGTGTGTGTGTGTGTGTGTATGTGTGTGTTTCCAGAGGAGGTTAGCAATCAGACTGTAAACCAAGTGAAACTGACTGTCTTTCCCAATGTGAGCAATAGTTTATTTTGCTTGTCAACTTGATTGGCTTGAGAGTCATCTACAAAATCGGTAAAGCACACTTTGGAGTGTGTCCATGAGGGCGTCTCTCCAGAGACAGCTGGGGTGTAGGTCAGGGAACTGGGGTGGGGGTATCCACTCTGAATGTGACCCCATCCCCTAGGCTGGAGTCTGGATAAAACAAAGTGCAACAGGGGAGCCCGCCCAAGAACACACAGGTCTGATTTTACTTGAGCTTCTGCCGATCACCCACCGGAAGCCCTAGCTTCTCAGCCTTCAAATAAGGACCCTGAGAGGGACCCTAGGAAGCTTCCAGGGCTTCTGCCTTGCAGAGGGGCTGCCTCATGGATCCCTCTTGTTGAAGCTTCTTAGACTGATTAGTTGTTAGTTTCCCTGGCTCACCAGCATGCACATAGCCATTGAGGAACTACCCAGCTTCTGACTGTGTAACCCAGTGCAGTAAACCCCACATTACAATATGGTGCATATTATATCAGTCCTGTTCCTCTAGAGATCCTGAATAACACATACTGGGTCTCCAACTTGTGGACTACAGATCAAAGGACTTTTTTTTTTTCTTTAGCATTGCTGAGGCAAAATACCCAACATCTCAAATTAAAGGAGGAAAGGTTTATTGTAGCTAACCATTTGTAGAGATTTTGGTTCATATTCAGCTGGCTCCAAAGTACAGTGGCATGGCAGAGGGAGTATTACAAGGGAGGGAGCACTCACTCCCAGGGAGAGCAGCCTGAATCCTAAAATCACCAGGAGTCAATTCCAGCATCAGATCCTTGGTCCCAGCAAGGTACCACATACCTTAGATCCAGCCACCTTCCAAAAGCCCCCACCTACTCACCTATGATTACATGAGGCACTGGAGGGACATTAGATACAAGCCATAAAATACAGTGCATATTTTGACTAATGTACTATCTGGCCTCATATCAACAGATGCTATAAACACACCTACAACATATATCCCATACATGATCACTTTTTACATTTTTCCCCAGGATGTAGACCATATCTGGACTGTCACCACTAAGGAATATAATATACTAACCTCTCATCAAGATCATTATAATACCTTCTTAGCTGTTTCTCTCCATCTGTCCTTTCTCTCAGCCTATTCTGGATATGGTGGTCAGATCATGTCACTCTTGCACAAAATCTCCCTTAAGGCTGTCTGTGAATTGACTCCTTTTCACGCCCCAACCTGCTCTTCCTACACATACCCTCCGTAGTCTGTGTTGCCTGCTCTGCATGTGTGGTCAGCAGGTTTCTTGTTTCTGCTTTCACACTCATTCATCCTCCAGGAATTTGTGTGATTCATGCCTCTTCTTTATTCATATTTCTGCTCACAAAGTCAGCTCTCTTGAGGAAACTTCTTAATTTTCTTTTCAGAACCCTTCACCCATGATTCATCTGCCTTTATTTATACCTGTCTTCCTTCTTCTGGAATGCCTGCCTCTGGAGAGCAGGACATTCTGCTTTCCTACTTTGTTTGCCCTTAGCTGCACTTAAGGCAGTAAATATTTTTTGAATGAATACAATCAAAAAGTGTTTATGAAACTGGCACTGCATGGGAAGAGTGAAAGAAGGACAGTAAGAGAAAATTTAAAAGTAAGAAATGACTTAAAAGCTGATGAGAAAAATTTTGTTTCAAATACATAGAATTCACATGGGTCAAAGACAGAGGCAGAGGATTTAAGGTTAGCAGACTATCAGAAGGGGTAAATCATCAGTGTTTGATGTACATCACCTCATTTTTGACAAAGGAGCCAAACACCCTCACTGGAGAAAAGATAACCTTTTTAATAAGTAGTGCTGGAAAAATTGGGTCTGAACCTGCCAAAGATTAAAGCTAGGCTCATATCTCTCACCATACTCTAAACTAAAATCAGAATGGATTAAAGATCTAAACATTAAAACAGAAACACTAAGCCTGCTGGAAGACAGGCTAGGTAGAACCCTTGAAGACACTGTCCTAGGAAAAGACTTCAGGAACAAAACCTCAGTCACATGTGAATTAGTACAAAGGATCAACAACTGGGATTTCCTGTTATTAAAAAACTCCTTCACATCAAGAGAAACCACCAAACAGAATGAAGAGATAACTCACAATGTGGGAAAAGATTTTCACCAGCTGTTCCTCAGATAAAGGCCTACTATCTAGAACATATAAATAACTTAAATCAGACCCTTGAAACTTAAAGACTCAATTCATAAATGGGCATCAGAAATGAGCAATGGTAAAGATTTTGGTGGATTGGACAGTGCACATTCTCCTAAAGCTTTTCAAATCTATTAACAACAACAATGACGATAGCAACAACAACTTCACAAACACTGTACTGGCAAAAAAGAAAGAAAAGAAATAAAGGAACTTCTAAATATACTGCAGAATTCTGCTCCAGCTGTCAGTCTACAATAGCTGAAAGCATACAAATTCTACAGAGTGCAATTTGGTCCTTCTAATTACTTGTTATAAATGTAAAAGTGCCTAGTGTGAGTCACAGAATCTGCACTGAATGAGGAAAGAATTTAGCCTTTGGGCTTCTAGAAGATTCTCTTTCACCGACCCATCTGTGACTTTTGGCCAACTAATTAGCTGTTGTAGGCTTCCAGTCTCTCGCTCTTGGTTATAGATAAAAATGTCACTTCCTGGGGGTACAGACAGATGTATGTTTTTAATTCCCTAGAGTAAAGCTGTCATATAAAGTTATAGTAATTGATAGGATATTATAGAGCATTTAAATTCTTAAAAAAGTATCTTTAAACATGCATTTTATGTCATCTTTATTTTGCCTCAAGAAAATCAGGCATACCTTCAACCAGATCTGTCATTTTAATCCATGTCCTATCCATAAGAAATGCATAATGAATATATTGATGAATTACTATGCAAACTGAGAAGCTGCATGCTGACTTGCTCTAGGATTCAATTAAAATTGAACAACATTATTCTGAATAATCAAATGCTGTTTTGAATAAGTAATTCAAGTAAACAATGCAATTAGTAAAAAGAGATGGTAATGAAGTTGAGTGGGAGAAATTCTTATAAATATATAATCTGTATTTAATTCTTACATATATTTTAACTATAAGTTTAGAGTTCATAAAATGGTAGCTATTGGAGTGTAAAAGTTTATGCTGAAATTAATAAATTTCTGAATAATAGCTAAGAAGTCATTTTAGTTCTCAGAGCTTACATAACCTTCATTGGTAATACAGGTCTAATAAAATTTTAATGTTTTTATGGTGCTGTACTTAGTGCTACTATTAAGACTGTTTTTGCTCAGTAGATAAAAGTTTGGGCTGTGTCCATAGCACATTAAACACTGGATGGAAATGATACAGAAAACCATTCATGTGATAGGGCTAAGACATCCAACCATCAATTTGTTTTGAATAGTTTGGAGGTTTTTAATATTTAGATGATAGTTACTACTTTGATCATTTTTTCCAAGTATTTGTTATCACATATTGAGTTACTTTTGGGATAACCTGTAGTTCAACTTCAAGGGAAAATATAATTTTTAATGTTTGGATTGGAGGATAAAAGAAGCTAATGTTGTAAACTTGAGACAATGAGCTAAAGAAGAGAGAGATTTCTAAACTGGCCAAGCATAGGGTTGTAGAATTTGGAGAGCTTCTCTAGACCTCCTAACTGCACCAGCAAGCTCCTTTCAATGTCTAACCTAAATACATACTGTTCTAATTTTAAACATTTCCTGTATTTCTTGGTAGTGAAGAAAGAAACTTTGCAGCCATGTATTTATCTATTTTTCACCAATCTTTCTGAAGAAGTTCTAAACTACACTGACCTTCTTGTCCTTTGGGTTGCACAATGGTGAAAACATGTTTAATACTGAAACTGTAGGAAAGTCTGGACTTCCTTAGTGAAGGCATAAGTAAAAGTTTTCTTCCAAGAATTTTAACAGCTAATTCAATTGGTTGTTAATTTTTTGAGATGGGGTCTTGTGTTACCCATATTGGGCATGAACTCTTAGACTCAATTAATTTTCCTACCTCAGCCTCCTCAGTAGCTGGGAGTAAGAGTACAGATGTGTGACACTATGCCTGGTGGTTATTTAAAATTTTGATTATTTGGTGATTGTTCTTTCAACTAGTGATTATGAGATATCTACAATATTCCAGGCATCTAATATACACAGTAGACCCTTGATTACAAACTCAGTTCGTTTGAAAGGTCTGGCTGTAACCAAGTAGATCAAATGAAGGCTCAGGATGCTCTCCACAACCTTCAAAGTCTATTTTCTGTCTGAGACCATTTGGAAGCACGAGCAGCTAGGATTTGAGTCATAGCTCAAGACTTTGTTCATAAGTTGAAACTAAAATTCTGGTCATACCCCAAGTTGTTTACATGTCAGGTTGGTAGTAACTTGAGAAACTTTGGTATCTTTACATGATTATGTGAACTCCTGATCCCATGAATCTGCTTTGTAGATAAGATAGAAAAATTCTTTTCAGGTCTATGTGTTTTGAGTAAAGGCAGATGTGTTTAATGCATGGACATTCCAAAACTATGCATATGATTAGTTTTATTTATTTATTTTTTGAGTTGAGTGCTACAAAGCTCAGTCAAAATTGTGGCCCATACCTAATAAAGTGCGCAAGATCATGGTACAGGTCTCGGAAAGTAATTGTATCAGTGGCTTTATCTTTTCCCTCATCTTCATCTTATAATGTTTTTTCAGTATTTGGGTTTTGCACACTAGACAAGCCTATGGCTACTAATGTTAGTCCTCCACTCCTGTCATTTAATAATTTCATCATAATTTTTAATACTTGTTTCAGAGTTCTTCAGAGAAACAATAGAATGGTCAGGTCTGTCTATCATCTATTTATTTATTCTAAAGAATTGGCCCATAGCACATGAACATTTACAAGTGTGGTAGGTAGTTGGCTTCAGGGTTGACTGGCAGGCTGGAGGGTCAGGGAAGAGCTGATGTTACAGAGAGAACTCAGCCTTTTTGTATCAAAATCTTCAATTAATTGTAGTCTTCCAGAGCTTTACTTGAAGTCTACTGATTTAGATATTAATCTCATCTAAAAAACCCCACCTACACAGAATAATTTAGAAAAATGTTTGTCTAAATAACCAGCTACTTCCATGGCCAAGCCTGATTGATGCATATGACTATTGCAAAATTTTATATTTTGGAACCCTTTTTCAGGCCTTTGAAATGAGGCAGGGTTATGAAATATACCTAAAGGAAAATATCATTTTTCTTTTTCAGTAATGTACAAAAGATCTGAAATTGCCTTTAGATTCTGTTAGCGCCAACATGGTATCATTTGGGATGGCCAGTTCTTTATCACCATGGCAATGAAGAGCCCTATGTGGCCTAAAGCCAGCAAGCCAATTGTCCCTGCCAGTGAATGGATGCTCCTGCTTAGGCCTTCTGGTGCACATGCCTCTCCCTGGAGATTTAAAGTGCTGAGTATTCGCTAAGTAGGTAATAAATAAACACTTAGTGTTTAATTCCCTAGTTGTCTTAGTGAAGACTCTTGATCTCAGTGATTGGGAACATGTTTCTAATTTATTAAGCAAGAAGAGAATTCATTAAAAAGATTCAAATGAAGTTAGGGTGGCAGGTATTGTTAGAAACTAAAAAGAATTAGGTAGCAGAAATCTTGGATGTAGGGTGTATACTGTGATTTGGAAGGTTAGTTGCCTTTGGTATACAATAACAGTTGGACAGAAATCTCTTCTTTATGTCTGAACTAAATTCCCGAGGCTGAGATTTAAACAATTCTTTTTCTGTCTGATTATTAGTTAGAAAGAGAAACTTCACAGCCAGGGGCAGGAAGCATGTCTTGGTCAGGTGTTTGTTACCAGGAGAAGAGATTATGGACAGGAGAGCAGGGTCTAGAGTAAAATAGAACTTTTGGGCCCTATATGTGTGTGTGCATGTGTGTGTGTGTGCATGCATGTGGTGTGTGTGTGTGTGTAAAGCAGAAGGAGGAATGAAAGAGAAGACAGAGACGGGAAAAAAAGAGAGGGAAGAGATATATTCAAGTGTACTATTAGTCAACAGATGGTGGTATTGGATAAATACCATAACTCTTTTCTATGATCACTTTTCCTCTCACCATTAATGACTTCAATCCACTTAGAATAAAACTAAAGAATTCATAATATTAACATGTGGAAATGTTCTTAAAAATCGCACCAGACAATCTCCTCACCTTACTCTCCTTAGAAATATTTTTATTAAAAAGTTTTCTAGACTTAGCAGAAGAATAAAAGAATGGAGAGATGGCATGTGAAATGCAAGTCCTTTGCCAACATTAGCTTTCATGCCACTAACTTCAGTTGGCCCCAGGAGAGGTTAAGTATTCATTTTGGTAAGCAGTCTTCATATATTTTCTTTGATCACATCATTATCTTTATTTATAAAATAGCCATGACATAAAGTAGTGCCATTCAGGAGAATTTTAGTTATGAGTGAGAGTAAACTTGATTAAAGCTAACTTAATTCAGGAGGACATTTCTTACTCTAGAGGCAGAAAGTCTGAAGGGGTCATCTCCGGGCACTCTGTGAGAAGAGTGTCTACCTTCTTTTAAAATATTGCTGGGTGTTAGCAATTTGAATTTCACAATGACACATAATTAAGTGCATTAAGTGCTCCTACATTCGTTGCAAGGTTTTCAGTGCCTTCCTTCATGGTGGGTGAGTGGGCCTTGGTAGATGTGGGCCACATGCTTCCTTGTTCATATCTGATGCCAGAGGAAATCATTTTCTCATCAGGGAATAATCCTATTGGACCAAATTAAATCTTGTGCTACTGCTGGGGCAGTAGCAATTGTGGTGCTAGCACTGTCGCCTAGTGATAGGTTTAAACTTGGAGTTCTGAACAGTCACTTGTGAGAGAATTGGATGACCACAATCAATTTAGACTAGTCAGAATCCACCTCTGGAGTTGGAGTTGGGTTAATTCCTCTGAGTTCATGACCAGCACAGGAAGGTGTAAATTGTCAGTGTAAGTCCAATGCAGAAGGAAACGAGGCAGTCAGGGATGAGTTCCAGCAGGGAGAACAGCCTGGGATGACTGAACCACCAAGCTATCTTCCAACAGTTCTTTTATTATGGAGCCAATACAAAGTAGCAATGCATAGGGGTAAAAACAGAAGAGGTGGGCTGGGGCATTTCCTGGGACAGGCCTTGCAGTTCTTCCTGATTCCTATCCCAGTGTTTGTTTACCAATCTCATTTGCAAGATTCAGTAATACAAAACTTAACAAGATGCCCAGGGAACATCCTGTAAACTGGTGATAAGGAAACTCAGGAGTTCTGCACAAGGAGCTCTGTAGAAGTTCTGCTTAACTGGTTGTCCCAGGAAACTGCTAAATGGGTGGTACTTTTTCCCCTACAGTGAATGTATCTTGTGATTATGAGAAACGCGAAGATGGCTGTTGGGTAGCTGTCAATGGTGCACTGTGAGTGTATGACACACATGTTATTCTTCACCCCTGCTATCGGATCATTTTATATATACAATTCGATTTTTTGAGTAAGGAATTATTTTCAAATTTTTAGGTAAGAATTAAAGATTATAATTTACAGACTGATAAGGAACATGATCACTGGGATGCTTCTGGAAGGCAGAAATAGACAATTTTATAGAATTTGATGATAAGCGATGGCCAGAGAAGGATAGTATTTTAGGTTTTTAGTAGTGGTGGAGAGTTTCAAATAGGATACCTGAGGGGCAAGAAGGGGATGTGGCTGAGGGAGAGCAGCCTCGGAAATGTCACTGTCCCTTGCTGTTGCCTGGTTACTGCAGCCAGTCACTCTCTTGTGACTAGTTGGCAACAGCCCTGCATCTAGAAATGATAATATATCGGACAGTGGGTTGTAGTTGAACTTAATTGTATGTTATATCCAAATTGTTGATAATGTTGAGAAAATCTATTTAGCTTTTTAAAATATTGCTGGGTGTTAGCAATTTGAATTTCACAATGACACATAATTAAGTGCAGCCTTTTAGTATTGGACAGCTAAGTCATTATTAGCAAATTGATTCACGTGCCAAAGCTGAGGGCAATCCAAGTTGCAGGTGGTTCTCAATGGCATCCAAGGATAACTGAGCCACAGCCATCGGCGACATGACAGAGTTAACTTTGTTTCACACCCCGCATCTTCTAGCAGTCAGAGTGGAATATAGTGATGTACCAGCGTCTTCTGTGATGGGTCTGGCTTTGAGACAGACAATGATGGAGTCACGGGAGGTGAGGGTTAGTGCTAGAGGAGAGTGGCTCAGGAGAAGCATGCTGTGCCTTTTGTAACTGGGAGCCAATGGGCAATGAGAGAGACTTTCACCTGGAGAACTGTGGGGAAGAAAATGTCTAAGTGAGGAGTCAGGAGAAAGAGGCCAAAGTCAGGCAGGCTAAGTAATCTGTGCTCGTGCCCATGCTCTCCAGGGATCAGTTTATCATCTGTGCAGTGGAGCTGAAAATATTTAACCTATAAGCTGTTTGTGAGGCTGAACTGCTGTTGCCCTTCTTGGACATATACTGTGTTTTCAAGTTGTTTTTCCACACTTGGATAAACAATGCAAGATTATGCCCTAAGTGAAGCTGACCTCAGCTATTGGAAAAGAGAGAAGATTCTTGGCTTTTGCATCTTCTCTTGGAACCCCGATTGTTTGCTTCAAGAAAAGGTCATCAATTTGGCCACCCCATGCTTGAACTGCTGCCAACAATTGGTTATATACACAGCATTGCTGAGAATTCCCAAGGTCCCGGTCGCCTTTTAAAGCCTTTAAAATCACTTAGTGATGCTTATCAACAGTTCATATTAATGGATAATGACAAAAACCCCAGATGCTTTCCTAGAACTGACAGCATGAAATCAATCTAGTCCGGGCCATTTTCTTGCTAGGGAGTGTTAAAAAATTGTGAAAGTAAAGCAACATATTTTTCAACTTTTACTTCATGATAAGGTTTTCTGTCATATTTTAAGTGCTAACCTACCATTCCTGCCTGGTTTTCTGTGAATAAAAGCTAATATATTAGTTGAACTCAGAGAAAAAAGAAAATATGTTAGAAAAATTTCAAAACCTTTAACAATAATATTTCTACCTATTGTTAGAAGGTGGCCATATTGTTACTGAAGAGGTTACAGAAAATACAACATATTTGTTTGGACTGTGTGAAGACCATCATCAAACCACCATCTTTGGTTAGGAAAATCAGCTTTGTAGACACCACTCTTGAGAATATCATACTGGAGGGAATGAGGGAGGGAAGGAGGAGGGGAACGAGGAGGGACCCAGGGAGGGAAGGAGGAGGGAAGGCGGAGGGAACGAGGGAGCGAAGGTCTTACATGTTCACTGTGGGTACCACGACTGTTCACGACTAGTTTGGCTTTGCATTTGGGTGTTAGTTGGAGTTGAGAAGTTTTGACCAAAAATCTTCTGGCTGTTAAGAATCACACTCCATGTCTGGAGACATAGTAATAAATATTGACTTCTTAGAAATTTTCTAGCTGCATTCAAATCCAATAAATATTTATTGGGCACTTATTACACACAAAGCTGTATAGTATTGGCTAGAAATATGGCTACAAACCTAGTTTTAAGGGAGGTTAGCATTTAGGGATTATCTTACCTCATCTATCTGTCTGTCTGTGACTGTGTGTCTACCTATCTACGTAAAATAGCAAAAAGTTTCTTTGGTATCAGGGGCACTGTACTACTGAGCAATGTCCTCAGCCGTTTTTACTCTTCAGTATTAAGATAGGAGTCTTGTTATGTTGCCCAGGCTGTTGAACTAGTGATCCTCCTGCTTCAGCCTAATGAATAGGTGGGATTACAGATGTGCACAACTGTATCTGGCTAATTAGCTTTAAATAGCACCATACTTCTTCTGAACAGGCCGATTACTTTTCCTAAAGGGGAGCTCATTGATCTTTTCTCTTGAGAGACATCAGCTAGGAAGAGAGGACCTGGCACTGTATATCTTTAAAAATTTTTCACTATGGAACTCTATTCTTGATGAGAAAGTTCAAGAAAACTGAGTGTGCTTAAGCCCTTGCTTTACTCACTACCTAGAAGGTAGTCTTCATCTCTTATTCTTGAAACTTTCTTGCTTTTCCATGTCTTAGCTTCCACAATTTGTTAATGTTAGTTATTGTCATTTCCTTTATTGGGATTCTTATAATTTTGGATTTATTAATGTTTATTAATTTGCTTTCATAATTTTGGCTTTTGGGTAAAGCAGAAGTAATTTTTTTGGGTACAAATATGTACAATTACTTAGGTTGAACCCTTTGAGATTCTTGAACCCAGCACTAAGGTCTTGTGTCTCTGCAACATTGTTCTCAGATCTCTGTGTGTGGGAGTCAGAATGGTTCTTGGCATAGTTTTTTTTTTTTTTTTTTAGGTTTTTTGAGACAGGGTCTCGCTTTGTGGTTCAGGCTGGCACTCAGCTCAGCCTCAAACTCACATCACAGCAATACTCCTGCCTCTGCCTCACGAGTGCTGGGATTACAGGCGTGAGCCACCACGCCTGGCACTGTGGTATGTGGTACTGGTTGCTGCTGGGCATGAGTCCCCACGCCCAGTATGGTATGTGGTTACCGAGGATCGAACCCAGGCCCTTGTGCTTGCAAGACAGGTGCCGGAACCACTGAGCTAACTCCCTGGCCCGGTTCTTGGCATAGTTTGCAATCATCCATATTGATCTATACTGGCCCGAGAAGTTTATTTTTAACCAAATCTTCCACAATCCAGTTTTGAAGCAAGTTACATCGTTCTGTAGTGCTGTATGCCATAGGGGCCTTGATACGTTGGTCTTGAAGGATCCTTGGCTTTAGGCGCTCTATAGAGAGCTCAGGAGTACACGTACATAACTGCAGCAGAGCGATAGCCTTATTTTGTACACAGCGTATGTACACTATCAATTATGCTATGAGTTGTTCAGCAACCCAATAGCAGACTTCATAGCCCTGATTTTCATGAAGTGGCAGAATGACTTGTGGTTTAACCACAGGGACTCCAAAGCCAAGTGGTCCAGAGCAAATCCTGGCTCTAGAAGCTGTGTAGACTTCATACAAGTCAATCAAACTTTTAGTACTTCAGTTTTTTCCTATATAAAATAAAGATAACAAGACTTGCTCTCTTGGTGGACTGTTGTAAATTAGATGAACATACATGGAATGAAATACATTTAATTAGTTTAACACACTCTACACACTGTATAAGCTGCACTTGTGCACACAGACACACAAACTGACATACAGACACATGCACATTTACACACACAGTTCTAGGAGCAGAAAAGCACTATTTAGCTATCTGTGATTATTTTCTGATATCCAAGAGTCTTCTATAGTTTGTGCTCTTACCTGGCATGCTAGAGCTCCTGTTCAATGATTGTCTTTTAGGCATGTTCTTTTCCATTGCTTTTTCTCTGGTATGACAGTGTGCTCAGACATGGGGACTACAAAAAAGGAAGACTTGATATCATAATGACTACTTCCCATACACTTTGGGGAGGACTGAGTCTAGGAGTTAGTGGCTTTTATTTTGATAATTTCTGGTAACTGATTATTATGGTTAACAGCTCACAGTTGTTCTGGGGGATGGTTTGACATTTGTAAAACTCAGTAGTTCCAGGAATGCCACTTAAAAGCCTACATAGTGTCCTTGTCATAATCTACCAAACAACAAAATTGATGTCTGGCACAGACATAGAAAGGACAGGATTTTTTTATGTTTTCAAGATCCTGGTGGCCTTCCCACCTTTCACTATAGCAAGATGATCAGTCATTTACATCCAGAGTATACTACATGACATTCTGTGTGTACTCTGTGGGGAAAAATATAAAAAGGAAAGATAGACAGAAAGGAAGCGAGATAGAGACAGAGAGACAAGGAGAGATAGAGAGAAAGAGGGGGACAGAGATAGAGAGCAAAATTATTATACTGTTTTCCTGATTTCATAACTCTGGTCATTTTATTTAGGCATTATGCAATAGAGACTGAAAAGTATTTAGGATTTGGGGGTAATCTTATGAAAGCATACATACATTTCCTAAATTCTTTGTTGAAAGAGAAAGCAGATCAGGGATTGGCTCAGAAAGCAAGAGGGAGTCACTGCCAATGGATACAGGTCTTATTTTGGGTTGATGATAAGTGCTGAAGGGGATCAGAGGTGGGGCTCGCACGCATTGTAAATACTGTCACCGAATTATTCACTTTAAAATGATTAATTTTACTTTATGTGAACTTTACTTCAATTAAAAAAAAAAAACAAAACAAAAGAGAAACAGAACTTCCAAATTCCAACTTTTCCATACTTGGCCTCATAAAACAGCAGGTCATTTGCTGTAGAGACAAACAAAAGACCCTTAAAGCATAGGAGGATACTCTTGTCTTCCTTTTCTCCCCAGTGCTGAAGACTGAAGCCAGAACCTTGTACTGCTAGCAAGTGTTCTAACACTCAGCCACAGCCCCCGTCTTCTTATTTAATCTTTTGAGACAGGATCTTGCTAAATTACCCTCGCGGACCTCAGCCTAGCCATCATCTGGGATTACAGGTCTATGCTTGATTAATGTAGTTGTTCTTTAACCTTTAAAATTATTAGGCTTGTTTACTACCTTTCAGAAAGAGTATGACATGGTGCCTACTTGCAAGACCCCATGACTACAGATGTTTTTTTTTTTTTATTATCTTTCTTGGTACATTAAATATACACATCATGATTGCACTCCATAATGGGGATTTGTACCAGTATAAGACACAACTTAATTCTCATTTTTTCCCATAGCCCCACCCACCCTACCACCCCCCCATATATATAAAATTTGTTTCCTTACTTTTTTGTTACAATCTCAACATTGTCCCCTTTCAC
>PVIR01007128.1:0-50661 GCA_004026965.1 Petromus typicus
CTACAAATGAGAAGGGCTCGAAGAGATGTAAGGAGAGATGGTAAGGACATCCAAAGGGAACATAAAGAGAGGTGTGATGTGTTTGTTATGTACTTGTGTCAACTTTCCACATGAAATACAATCAGTATGTATGATAAATACGTGCAGCTGAAAATAAGAATTTAAAAAGTTCTTGCAGTAACAATCTACACCCCTTATGTACAACAGGTTCTCCAACAGTTACACCCATTTTACTTTATTGTTTTATCCATTGTGCATTCATTTATGGGATAACAAACTCAGCATTAGTATCGTAAGTCAGTAGACCAGACAAGTACTGGTCTCCAGCTGACAACTTCGAGTGTTTCTCTTCAAATCTGATATATTAAAATACACAGCGTACCAATTATTTCATGGCACATCTTGGTTCCTACTTTTTCGGATTATTGTGATCATTAACTTTTTAAATATTCACAGATAATAAAGATCATTGTCATTCATTTTTATTCCCTTTTTCAGTAGGGACAACAATTTCACTTGCTGCTATGCTGGAAGAGTAGGCACATCCATGGGGAAGAACTCAATTCTTCTCAAGATGAAATCCATTTGAAAAAATACTTACAGAAAAGATCATGAAAATTATCCATTCTAAATTGGAAATTTTTTCCCCATCTCTAAGTAATGTTTTTCCTTTTATGAACAGTCTTGACACTTAAAGAGATGAATATTTCATTGATTCTCTTTTTTATAACATACTCAACAAGTTTTTTTATGTAATAGAGTATTTTAGCTGGAACATATGAAGCTGAAAGACTTATGCTAATATATGGCATAGAATGCTATTATAACTTCTGCCACAATTATTTATCTTCTTCATTTGAACTTCTCTTAGCCAAAGTTATGTTATCAATTTCCTTGCTACTAGCGGAGGAAATGATACATATCTTGTGCTTGGCTGTTTGTATATACAGATTTATTTCTTGACTTTCTATCATTTTCACTGTTGATGGAAAAATTGGACACAGATAACTTCAAAATGAGTGTTTTTTTGTTTAATAAAAGCCCACTGCTTACAAAATTCATCACAAAACTTACATTCTGACATTTTAGGTTCAAATATATTCAAATAAAAATAATAGCTATGATTCATATATGACAAAGATTGAGTTTGTTAATCTCACCTGTATTTTTTTTCACTTTAAGCACAGCCCCATAAATAGGAAGGGACTGTTGAATGGGTTGAGAGTTCATGAGCTAGTGAGACTGAAGTAGATAGCTAATGCAAAACAGTGTATTTCCAGTAGTCTTCAAGCGACAACTTGTAAAGCAGAACTCCTCCCAAGAACTCATCGCTTCCACTAGCTGGGGATTGAGGCCAGGGCCTTGCAGTGAGTTACAATTTCATAATTGAGACAAGGTTTTGGTAAGCTACAATAGGCCGTATGTAGCTCAGTGGTAGAACACTTATCTACCATGCATAAAGGCCTGGGTTCAATCCTGACTACCACAAAATAAGTTCTGCCAAGTTGAGTCTTTTATGAGGTTTGGGGAAACCTGACATTCAAATGTTGGTAAGTTTCTAATAACCACCCTGGACTAATTTATTGACAAGTATTAGGATTACATTTTAACATGGTCCTCCCTGTGCAAAAAGTATGCACAAGAGAGAAAAAACAAGAAGCGATATCACCATAATACAGTATTACAACTATGCAATAAGAGTTGTTAGACAATTTTAAGAAACTATAATTATGGTAGAAAATTAAACTTTTTAAAAATCTGCCACACAACAGACAGATCAACTAGGCCAAAAATAAGTATGTGTTAATAAGTATTAGACTGGAACAGTCTACACAGTTGCACATAGAGAATGCCCAATAGGACACACAAGATAAATTTATGCCAGTAAGATAAATATCAACTAAGGTAGCCAGTGTTTTTCTTTAACTTTTAGATATTTTTTCAGGTGTAGCAACTAAATTTAAAGCATGGTATCAATATTTTAATCTGAAAGAAAAATATACATGATTTCACCTATATTTTCAACCTTTTGGTACTTCTGGAATAAAAGCTGCTTGGGGGGGGAATGAACAAAGAAAGAGAAAGGAGAGCAGATTTAGGTAGATAGTATTCAAAATATGAATAGGCCAGGCATGGTGGTCCATGCCTGTAATCCTTGCACTTTGAGAGGCTGAGGCAGGAGGATCATCATGAGTTAGAGGCCAGCCTAAACTACATAGGGAGTTCAAGGCCAGCCTCAACTGCATAGTGAGATCCTCTCTCATAAATAATCAACACCGGGGGCCAGGAATATAGCTCAGTGGTTCCAGCATTTGCCTGGCAGTCACAAGGTCCAGAGTTCGATTGCTGGTAATCACATATCACAATGCCGGGCATGGTGGCTCACGCCTGTAATCCCAGTACTTGGGAGGCAGAGGCAGGAGGATTGCTGAGTTCGAGGCTTGCCTGAGCTACATAGTGTGTTCAGGGCCAGGGCCAGCCTGAACTACAAAGTGAGACCCTGTCTTAAAAACAAAGCAAAACAAAAAACAACAATAACCAAAAAAAAAAAAAAAAAAAAAAAAAAAAAAAAAAAAAAAAAAAAAAAAAAAAAAAAAAAAAAAAAAAAAAAAAAAAGCAATGGCACATAGCTTCATATTTGAAAGATACTCTAAAAAAAGGATAATTTATGTACAATTTTAAAAAGATACATTTGGAAAAATAAGTAAAATTCATACCTCTTTTTGGGAGTAAAAATGATTTTAGAAAATTTTTTAAATTTGAAAAGTTGAACAATTCAGTAACTATAGAAAAAATGGAAAATAAAAAAGATCTTTCTTCACCAAAAATACCCTTAGGTGATTTTTTTTTTTTTTAGTCTCAAACTCACAACAGTACTCCTGCCTCTCCCTCTCAACTGCTGGGATTACAGGCATGAGTCTCTGCACCCAGCATTGGTGCATGTGGTTACTGAAGCTCAAACCTGGGCCCTTGCACTTACAAGGCAGTCACTGGAACCACTGAGCTAAATCCCCAACCCTTCCTTAGGTGATCTTATTTATAAGTAGGATTTTCAACTTTTTTTTTTTTTAGGTTTTTTGAGACAGGGTCTCGCTTTGTGGTTCAGGCTGGCCCTGAGCTCAGCCTCAAACTCACATCACAGCAATCCTCCTGCCTCTGCCTCCCGAGTGCTGGGATTACAGGCATGAGCTACACGCCCGGCACTGTGGTATGTGGTACTGGTTGCTGCTGGGGTGAGTCTCCATGCCCAGTATTGTTATGTGGTTACTGGGGAATCAAACCCAGGTCCTTGCTCTTGCAAGACAGGCGCCAGGAACCACTGAGCTAACTCTCCAGCCCAGATTTTCAACTTTTCAGAAAAGATATATTATAACATAACCTTGTAGAACATAGAAAAATGTACAATGTGTGGATTTCGTTTTACAGAGTGGAACATTTCTTGTAAGAATGCTAGCTAGATATTGTGTGTGTACTGTGGCACATACATGCCTGTGAACCAATCTCTTTTGTGAAAATAAGCACAAAGAATTAAAAAGTGACTCATTGCTAGGTTCTCACATCACTCTAGGACCAAGAAGCACTTACATAAAATGCAATGGGTTTCAGTATTTAGGAAATCTATGATGCATTGCAGTAGAGAAAGAAAAATCTTAATTATCTAAATAGCAAGAGGGAAGTCATTTGTTGGGATAATATACAAAATTTACTTCGACACATCATGCACATAAAAACGACACTTTTATTAAAACCAGTAGTAGAGATTTCTGTAACTTAATAAAGGTTATTTATTGGAAATCACTATGAAATGGCATATTTAATAGTTAATTACCTGATATTTAATTTAAATGAAGTAATGGGAAAAGGAAACTTCTTGTTGTAATTTTTCAGTATTATTTCAAGATCCTCACCAATGCAGTAACATAGAAAAAGAAAATGAGGAGCTATTAATGTTGAGAAGGAAGAGGGAAAGTGTCATTGCTGCTATATATAACACAGGAATCAAAACCAATGGGCCATGGACAAAATTCTGCAAGACATTAAAGGTCTGGCTTACAAAAGCAAATATTCTATGTACAAAAATAATCAAATAAAAAATATAGTGGCAAAAAGATCACAGCCACAATACAACACAGGTATAAAACATGTAGGAATATGCTAAGTAAATATTTGGAATCTGTGTAAACAAAACAATACAGGAAGCTGTAGAACAAAATCAGAATAAACGGAATTTCTCCCAAATATGAAATCAATATTTTTCAGTTCTCCTTAACATAATCTATAAATGAAATGTGATCCAAATTAAAACAATAACTGGATTTAAAAAAAATGTTCTTTGACAATGCAACATTTTTATGTTTGCTAAGGCTAATTCCCAAACCTTGTGACTTAAAACGATAAAGGATTTTTTCTTACTTGATATGTCTGTGGAGGAGTCCCCGGTCAGGAGGACTTCTGTAAGATCATTCTGGATACCAAGTATCTTCCATTCTGTCCTTCTAGCATGTTTAAAGTCTCAGCATGTTATATGAAACAGAACTTTTTCCTGCATAGTGTATGTGTGTGTGTGTGTGTGTGTGTGTGTTATGGGGAAGGGGCACATTTCTATTTTGTGTGTCATGTTGTAATTGTTTGCATGATATAAAGTACAACACTAACTTTATTTGTAAACAGTTGGATAGCCTGTGGTACCATTTATTCTGTAGAGTATCCCATTCCCAAATTATTCTAAATGATACTTTTTGGATACATAATTTCCTTATATATTATATATATATATAAATTTTGAAAACACTTGTCAAAAGTACGTGCTTTTGTTTTTGCTTATGAGGGATTTGAATCAAGGTGGTGTTCTTTAAAGTCCACGCACTCAAGCACTATGCTATGTTGTCCTTTTGCACAGGATAAAGCTACCTTTTCTTGGGCTGGGGTTCCAGCGTCTGCTCTGCAAGTCCAAGGTCCTGAAATCAGATCTGATTACCTTTACTTTTTCTGAACAGTATTTTTGTGTTGATGCTTAGTGTGAAAAGATTCTGCATGGTATAAGAGTTGTCACTTCATGAGGTGGTAGCTATGTAGAGTTTTTTACACTTTGCATCTAAACAGTTTGAGCTTGTTCAAAAATATATTCTTTGCAACATAAAGAGACTTAAAGGTTAAACTTTGCCAGTTTGAAGATATATGTTGAAGTCATCCAAGGCCACAGTGCAGAAGTTAGCACTGAATATCTGATGAAGCCACTGTTTTATGGCAAATAGTTGCTAAAAGTGTATTGGGTGGACAAATGGCCAATTTTTGCTATGGACTCTAAAACCTAGTGTTTTGTGGGTTACAATTTATACCTAACTTGTCCCCAAATATATTTTTTTAAAATATTTTTTCTTATTTCTTGCCTATTTTCAGCCTCTTTTTATTGCAGTCTTATACTTTTTTATATATAAAATTTCATTTATATTACTGAGTCAGAAACCGCAAAACCTCAACAGAAGTTACTAAGGCAAGGAAAAACAGTGGCACGTTATACTTTGTTGTAATGAGGTAAAACTAATAATACTCAGTGAAGCTATAAATCACCTTTAAGTTCCAAATTATAAGGTCATACTGAGTTTTAGTGTATACAAGGTTTGCTTTGCTTTGGGAGATCAGTTTTAATTTGGACGAGTTAAAATCTAATGAGTATTGTTTCTTTTAGAGAACATTGTATTTGGAAGACGAGGAGACTATGCTTCCAATTAGAAGCACATCTTTCCCATTTGAGAGACATCCAAAGCCCCTGGAACATACTGTGACAATCCAGTGCACTTAGCAACTGAAAGAGCGTGGGCTGTCAGTGTGTGGGGCCTAGTGACACTAAGAAATCAATTTGCAAAAAGGTGGCTTGAAATTGGCAGATTTTTAAAAATCAAGGTGTTGTGAAGAGGTGTTGAGGTACTAAGCAATTAGAAGTGACATGTATTTCATTGCTGCTATAATATTCTGTAGCTCAAGTTTTCCTACGTGTTTTCTGCTCCAGTTTTCCTTCTATTATAAGAGAAAAACATCATGCCTTGTGGACATGTGTACAAGAGAAAAACCTTCTGTCTTCAGTGTTTGTTTCTGGTGATCATATCTCTCTTGACAGTTCTTCCGTCATGCAGGACTATTCACTACCAAAGGATGAAAAACATAAGAGGCTCAGAGATTTGGGGAGGAAAAACACATTCTCTTTTGAGGTTAAGGTACAAAAAACACACCCTCTCTGTCGTATTAGATATCTCCTAAAAGGACAGGAAGAAAGTGTATTCATGACATCACAGTAACAGGGAAGCTATGGTCAAATGAGTTACCAATATTTCTGATGAAAGACAGGAAAGATTTAACATGGCCAAAAACGCATCAGTCTTTTTCTTCTCAATCAAAGACTTTTTGCACAGAGCAGGTTCTCCCCCTAGAGATGAATTTCTTTTTGGTTTTTTTGGGGGGGTTTTTTTTTTTTTTTTTTTGAGACAGGGTCTCGCTTTTATGGTACAGGCTGGCCCTGAGCTCAGCCTCAAACTCACATCACAGCAATCCTCCTGCCTCTGCCTCCCGAGTGCTGGTATTACAGGTGTGAGCCACCACGCCTGGTACGATAGTATGTGGTGCTGATTGCTGCTGGGCGTGAGTCTCCACACCCAGTATTGTATGTGGTTACCGGGGATCGAACCCGGCTCCTTGTGCTTGCAAGACAGGCGCAGGAACCACTGAGCTAAATTCCCAGCCCCAAGATGAATTTTTTATAAGGGCACTGAGAAACAAAGGCAGGAAAACAACTGGGTCCGGGAAAGGACTGGAATCAGCACTCAAAAACTGTTACTAATGTAGGCTCTCCTCTTCCTAGCTTCTGTTTTGCTCCTCTGAGATATCTTTTGTCTTCAAACCAGCTGTTTCTGCTTCTCCGAGCTCCTGGCAGACACTAATCACTTTTATGTTCAGTTTCACTGTGCCTGGCAGAATCTGTTTCAGATCACTGAGGAGAAAGAATCTGATTGGTCCAGCGAGGTCAAGTGACTGGACAGTCTGTGGTCAAATCACGATGTGACTAGTAGAAGTTATACCTTCTGGGAAGAGACTGCAGGGTGGGTGAGTGGGGAAGTGTTTTTGGAGTAAAGGAGGTTTGCATGCATTGTTTATCTATGGGAAAGTGGTAGAGCAAGCTCCTCCAGCCTCATTTAGAGCTCTTATCTGGACCCTTAGCATCACTAGAATTCTTTTAGGTGTTCAGGCTTGAAAACAGGTTCATCCTCAGTTTTCACCTTCCTTCGCCTTCCATACTTGTTCATGTCTTCATTCTTTCAATGTTATTGGTGGAGTGACAGCTGAGTATCAGGTATCGTTCAGAGCATTTGTGATGCAATAACTAACACACAGAAGTAATCCTTGGCTGGATGACATTCTGTCAGGTCTATACTGCTTCTCATTTCACCTCAAGAGATTTGAAAAAAAAATGCATGTGCGGTGAGGACCTGAGAACAGCAACAGCAAATGAAATAAGCACTTTTGTTAAGAGGGGACCTGGTGATTTCAGTGTTATACCCATGATAATTCAGAAAGTGTTTCTGGTTGAGGTGGGTATCGAACATTTGCCATAGCAAATAAACAAATGTTAAATTCCTCTAGGAGTGTATAGAGCTTCCAAAATAGACCTTTTGAAAAATGCATTTGTTGGTCTAGAGATTTAGCTTAGTGGTTCCAGTGCCTGCTTTGCAAGTGCAAGGTCCCCAATTCGATCCCTTGTAACCACATACAACAATGCTGGGCGTGGTGGCTCACACCACGGAGGAGGTGGAAGAAGGAGGATTGTTGAATTCAGGACCAGTCTGAACTACAGAGCAAGACTCTGTCTCAAAAAAAAATGCACTTGTCAACTTCATATTGGCCTTGTGACTAAAAGACTAATAGTTTTTTGGGTAAAAACAATTGGAGAGGCAACTTCTTATTACAGGTGTTCTCTCTGAAATATTTTGTTAAGAAATGATGGAAAAGATATTAAAATTAGCATATTGAATACTTCCTTTGGTTTAGCCACTGAGTGAGTATTTTATAAATATCTATTCATTTAATCCTTCCAACAAAATATATTTATGGAGTTTAAATTGATGCTCATGTTTAATCAGTTATTTAAATTTCATCAATTCCTACCCTTATATTTATTCTTGCTTTTCTTCTGCTTACTTTGTGTTCTTCCCCCTCTTTTCTTTTTTGGGGATTTCTTTTGGTTCATTGTTTTTGTTATTTTGAATTGGGAATTTGGACTATTGATTTGAAACTTTTTTTGTTTTAAAAGAAGACATTTAGTGCTACAATCCTAACTTGCTAACATTGGTTTGTCCTTGTCCTGTAACTTTTTCTACTTTATTGTGTTCTCACTTTCATTTAGTTATACATATATATTAATTTTATTTGAGACTTCCTCTTTGACACATGGGTTTATTCAGCATTTTGCTGTTTAGTTCCTAGTGGTTTTTCTTGTTGCTGTTATTTTTCTGCTATTTAAATCTAGTTTGAGTTAACTGTGGTAGGAGATGACACTGTATAACTGTAATTGTTTTACTTTTTTTATTTTGTTTTTTGGTGACAGTTTCATGATGTAGATCAGGCTGGCCCTGAACTCACTAAGCATCATAGGTCAGTATTGAACTCATGGTGATTCTCCTGTCTCAGTCTCATGAGCCTGGGATTACAAGCATAAGGCTGCTATTCCTGGCTTTTTAAAAACATTTTTTAATGTTTGTTTTATTGGTCAAGATATGATATATTTTATATACATCATTTGGATACTCTAAACGAATGATGCATTCTATATATGTCAATTAGATCCTATTAATTCATGATGTTGAATTTTTCTATAATTTGATCATTTTATTTTAATTGAAGCATCATTATTGAGAAAGATATATTTAAATGCCCAGCTATGGGCTGGGAATTTAGCTCAGTGGTTCCAGTGCCTGTCTTGCAAGTACAAGGGCCCAGGTTCGATCCCGGTAACCACATACAATACTGAATGTGGAGATTCATGCCCAGCAGCAATCAGTACCACATACCACAGTGCCGGGCATGGTGGCTCACGCCTGTAATCCTAGCACTCAGGAGGCAGAGGCAGGAGGATTGTGAGGTGAGTTGGAGGCTGAGCTCAGGGCCAGCCTGAACCACAAGAGCGAGACCCTGTCTCAAAAAAAAAAAAAAATGTCCAGCTATAAGTGTGAATTTGTGTATTTATCTTTTTAATTCCATCAGTTTTGGTTTCATATATTTTGTAGTTCTGTTGTTTGGTGCATGTACATTTAAGATTACTATGTCTTCTTGCCAGATCAGTCCTTTGCCATTATGGACTTTTGAGCTCAAGTGTTTTTCTGCTTCAGCCTTAAGTGCACTTTATCTGATGCTGAGATAGCCACAGCTTGAAGTCCACTTTATCTGACGTTGATATAATCACAGTTCTTTCTTTTGATTAATATTTGCATGACACATATTCTTTACCCTTTAATTTTCAAAGAACCAATATCATTATTTTAAAATGAATTTCTTGCAGACAATATACATTTAGATCATGCCCCCCACTCTGAAAATGTCTTTTACCTGATTTCTTTTAGCTATATATATTTCATGTAATTATTGATAGTGATATAGGACTTAACTGTCATATTATTTTTCATTTTATTTGCTAATTTTTTATCTTTCCACTTCCACTTTTCTGTGGGCTATGTGGACATTTTTTAGGATTTTATTTTGGCTTAACTATACAGTTATATCTCATTATACAGCTTTTTTATGTGTTTCCTCTATATGTTACATTTATATGTAACTTAACACAGTGTAATTGTGTCTCTACTTTATCAGTCCAAGAAAAGTGCAGAGATCTTCTCTTTCTTCATGTATTTGCCTCTTTACCCTTACCATTTATAACATAATTATTTTAAATACTTCTATGTGCATTAAAGGCCACATCAGATAGTAAGGTGATTTTTGCTTCAGCTCTCAAACATAATTTAGAAGATTCAAAAGAAGAAAGAATATTGAAATTATTATTATTATTATTATTATTTTGCTCTTTTTTGTGATACAAGTGATTGAACCCAGAGCCTTGGCACTGAGCTTAAATTATTTAAAAATTCTTTTAAATTTTGAAACGAAGTCTCACTAAGTTATCAAGTTGTGCCAGCAACTTGAACACAAATTTTCGATCCTCCTGCCTAGCCTCCTGGAGTGGTGAGATAAGGGGAGGGTAGTATCATGCCTGGAACTTTTTGCTTCTTTTGCTTTATTCTTTCCTCTCCTTTATATTCTAAAATCTCCTCGTTAGTCATTACTTTTTCCATTTAGAGAATTATTAAAAGCCATTTTTCTAGCACAGGTTTGCTGGTGACAAATCTTTTTAATATTTCTTCATAAAGAAATGTTACCAGGCTGGTTCAGTTAGAATGATTTAATGTGCATTTTGAAAAATTATTGTGGGAGCCGGGGGAGTTAGCCTAGTGGTTCCGGCGCCTGTCTTGGAAGCACAAGGACCCGGGTTCGACTCCCCGGTAACCACATAACAATACTGGGTGTGGAGACCCACACCCAGCAGCAACCAGTACCACATACCACAGTGCCAGGCATGGTGGCTCATGCCTATAATCCCAGCACTCGGGAGGCAGAGGCAGGAGGATTGTGATGTGAGTTGGAGGCTGAGCTCAGGGCCAGCCTGAACCACAAAGCGAGACCCTGTCTCAAAAAAACCTAAAAAAAAAAAAAAAAAAGAAAAAAATTATTGTGGATACTATGAAAAATGGATTAGAGAGAGATCAACTGGAGCAGAAAGACTGGTGAGAAGACTTTTTCAGAAACCTCACTGGAAGAGGAGGATGAAGCCCATTCTAGGGCTGGGGCTGTGGAGATGAGAGGGAGAGATACCCTGCAGTAGTGGAATCAGGCAAGCCAAGAATGAGAGACAACAGTGTGATTTTAAAATTGTCAAGGGTCTGGGATGTAGTCAGCAGTGAGGCACCTGCCTGGCAAGCATGAGGCCCTCAGTTCAATTCCCAGTACCAAAAAAAAAAAAAGACAAGTGCAAAAAAAAGCTCCTTAAAATTGTCATGCGGCCACATCAAAAAATAAACAAACATAAATAAGTGGGGAAAAATAGAGGTGGGATTCTTTTTAATAATGAAACCGGAAATAAATGCAAAATATTGTTATTTCAAAACATCAATGTAAAAATGTTTATTAAACATTTTTGGAAAAAGCTTTTGAAATTTGCTGTGTATTTTTCACTTCTAGCAGATCTCAGTGTGACTGACCACACGTAGCTGGAACTCACAGGGCAGGTGAGCCAATGTGGACCAGTGACCTGAGCGCCAGTCACGTGCTAGTGACTGCCCTATGGGACAGTGAGGTTAGAGGGGTTGAAGAAAAGTGCTCCATAAGGATCCAAAGATACTAGAGTTTCATGCTTAGCTGACTGCAATGGCGTATCCAATCCAAAAGTCCAGAGGGTGAGTTAACAGGACTTTAGCTACTTTATCATTTGGGTTGGTGCTTTGAAGCCAACTTGATGTCGGCATGATCTAAATAACTGAGGGCTAATCTAAAACATGCAACCTGAAACTAGTCTCTGAGTTCTTTCTAAACTGTTGCCCCACCAATCTGCTTCTAGTGTGAAAAATTTGGATCCTGCAGTAAGGGAATCTTTTATTTACTAAGGGAAAGAGAAAGAGAGGATAGTTTGGGAGAAAGCTATGTGTTCAGTCTGGGGAGGGGACAGATAGAGGCAGAGGTAGAAGATATAAACAAAGATGCTATTTTGGGAGGTTCACATGGGTAAATTAGTGTAAATTTTGTCTAATTAGGCTTTTAAAAATTTAAAATGTATAGTATTTTTTATGCATTTTCATGATTTATCTTTATGAAGCACTATTTCTTCATGATGAAAGTTATATGTGTTTAGTATAGAAATACTGGAATGTACACAAAGAACAATGAATGGTTTCCTTGTAACCTTATTTTTCTCGAATAATAAACTGTTCATAGTTTTACACTAGCTTTTCAATTTTGAAATGAACTTTTAATTATACAAGTGACACAAGAAGATCTTTTACTTGTTAAAAAGTAAAAACAGTACATATAAATGTAAAATTTCATTTAATTATTTCTAATTTTAGTATGCTCTGAGATATAACCACTTTTGACAATTTATTGAGCATTCTTTTAAAATTTAAGATATTTCTTCCCATTCTCATTCTTTGGGTCCTTCCGCTTTTCTACTCTCTCATAATACACATAAGTACAAATATTGTAGTATTATTGTTACTTTTTGAGAGAGGAGGTCTCACTGTATAGTTTATACTGGGCTTGAACTCACTGTGTAGCCCAGGCTGACCTCAAATTCATAGCAATCCTCCTGCCTTAGCCTCCTGAGTGCTAGGATTATAGGTACATGCCACTACACCCAGCCTGTGGTATTTTTCTAGATACATATTTTCATGCTGTTCCCAATATTCTGCAACTTTTACTAAGAATAAGTCTTAAAAATCTTTTCCTTTCCAAATAAAACTTACCACATCCTCAGAATGCTGGCTAGATTTAATCTCATAGGGAACTTTACCTTCCTGAGATATAGCTAGACTGTCTCAGACACATTACCAATTTAAACATTTAATGTTAACAGTGACCATCTACTATGTGCTCTCTACACAGTTATATAGGCATTTTTATACATGTGTGTGTGTAATTGCCTAGAAGTGATCTCAGAAAATGAAACTTCCATCTTAGGTGGTACAGTGGTACGTCTGCTTCTCCAAAGACCTCAAGTACTAGTACATTAAACATAATGGAAGTTTATTTTGTTACATAATAATTTGAGTCCAGAACCAATATTGTGGCTTCACAGTGTTAGGATTCCAGGCTCCTCTTATCTGGTTCTGCAAAAACCATCCCAGAGGGCTTAACCTTTGGACTACCTTAGGCCTGGCCTTGGACTTCTGGTCTCCCCTTATCTTGTGCTTCCACTACCACTTCCATTCAGTTTCTAGCTTTTCCAACAGTTGCCCACAGGCCAGGCTGCCCATTCCTGGAAGTTCAGAAGTGACAGTGGTGCAGGAGGAAGAAAGCAGGTACATTTTCTCCCTGCACGTCCCCTTCCTAGACTAAGATATGGCAGCAGAGGTCTGTGTAGCATGGTAGGAGATTTCCCATATGGATAAGCAACTGGCTGGATTCCTTGTTGATTCACTGGACAGCATTGCACTTTCTTTGCAGGCATCCCTGTCTTATTTCCTTTCCCCTTCATTCTTATTTTATGGGAATTATACTACCAAGTAAAACTCTAGCACTTAAGTTTTTGCCCGAAGTTCTTTTTTAGGGAGCCTAGGTTTGTGCAATAGGAGTGAAGGGTAAAAATGTGAGTTCTTGAGATGAAATTTTGAGCTAAATTGCTCACATATCTGAAAGCAACAGGGACCCAATGGTTATAGGGCGGTTAACTGACGAGTTATGTTCGAAAAGAGAGAACGCCTCTATTACAGGAGAGTAGACCGCTGAAAACCAGGCCCAGTGTCCGATTATACAGCAGATATTCCAGGCCCAGACACCCCGAAGTGAATAGACAATAACATGTTGAGTTCCTAAGTTCCTCTACCGTTCCAGGCTGGCAAAAATAGCCTCTGACCATTTGCCAGAGAAGAACAGGGCCACTGGCTTGGGGGAGTAGTCAGTGACCTAATATGAAGCAGGTGCCTTCCAAGACGAGGCTTGTTTTCCTCAGAATATGCCCCCAACTTACTTCATTGCCTCCTGGCTGAATAGCAAAGTCAGGTTTCAGCACAGCCTGAGCAGGAAATTACAGGCTCTGGTCTGAGAAGAAATAGACCACATGCCGAAGGGATTGCAGGATTCAGCTAATAGGCATTAACACAAAGTCAGGGGATATGTGTGGGAGCGTATCTGGAACACAGCAGTCTCTTGTCCCCTGCAGTTGTGCTTGATTGAAGGGACACTTAATATTTAGCAGAACCCTGGTGTGAGGTCTTTAACCTCTGCAACCAGAGCTATGATGGCTGAAAGGGACCAGTGACAGGGTCTGAAACTATCCATACTGAAGTGTTACATTGGAAGCACCATTGCCCTCCAGAGCAATTGCAGATGTTTGTTGAAGGCATCAGTTTTTTGAAAGTTGCAGAGGTTTCACCATCCACAACTTGGATAGGTTACTGGTGAGGATTTCAGGTTTCGCAGGCTCATGTCTCTACATCACACTTAATGCTGCTGAAGTCTCTGTTGTATATCCAGGTCACGCTGACTTACTCTGGTACCCTGTCATCTACTAGGTTTTTTTGTTTATTGGCTTGTTTCGTTTTTTGGTGGTACTGGGGTTCGAACTTGGGCCCTTCCTGAGTAAATCCTCAGCCCTAGGTATCCTGTAATCTGTTATCCCATTTAATTTACCTGAGAATCAGCTTGTGTGATCTTTCCAGCCATCTGAACCCATAACAGGCATTTATCAATATGATTATGTGCTACAAATATCTTCGCTTGCTGGGTGGCTTGTTCCTTGTTTTTCCACTTTTCTCCTGGTTTCTTTCTTCCTCCGCCAGTTTATCCTAAAGGGTTCACATTAAGCAGCATTTCCCTTTTTGTCTTACTTTTGTAGATTTTAAGGAAGTCTCTTCTTCAAGACCGTAAATATATTGTGAGAATGTTTTTTACTACTTTTAAAATTATATAAATTATTCAATATACATACACATAATACAGGGGTTTTTTTTGTTTGTTTGTTTGTTTTTAGGTTTTTGGAGACAGACTCTCGCTTTGTGGTTCAGGCTGGCCCTGAGCTCAGCCTCAAACTCACATCACAGCAATCCTCCTGCCTCTGCCTCCCGAGTGCTGGGATGACAGACGTGAGCCACCACGCCCGGCACTGTGGTATGTGGTACTGGTTGCTGCTGGGCGTGAGTCTCCACACCCAGTATTGTATGTGGTTACTGAGGAATGGAACCCAGGTCCTTGTGCTTGCAAAACAGGTGCTGGAAGCACTGAGCTCAATCCCTGGCCCAATACAGGTCTTACATACATTACATAGTTATCCCTGTCGCTTCACTTTATTGATTAGAATTGGGTTTCCTATTGACTCTTGCTGTTTTATCCATGGTTTTAGTGTTCTACTTCTGTTTGTTGACTGAATATAATTATTTTGATGATCTGTATAACTAAAACATAATCTTGTGTGCTCCTATCCATTTTTTATTCTGCCTTAAATATTTTCCTTTTGAAAACGGATAAAACAGACTAGAACTTGCACCTCGCTGCTTAGCAATTTTCAATGATTTCTAACTAAATAATTATAATTAAGGAACATTTATATAACACTTCCAATGTGCAAAGCATTGCTAAATATGGGTTTTACATATCAATCATTTACTTCTGAAAAACAGAACGATGAGATAGATAATATTATTATTTTACCACCATGATATAGATAAATAAGACACAGGGAGACTTGAAAGAAGTAAGCCTTCAAATCATGATTTCTGACCCCAGAATTTGGGCTTTTAATCTCGAACTACAGCATACAGAAGAACTTTAATGATGACGGTCTTACATTTCAAGAACTCATTGTTACATTAAAAATATCACAAGTTAAAAATAATTTAGTATATATAGCCTACCGAATCTCAGAGTTTGGCTATCCTGCCTTACGTGTGCTTACAATGCTTACATTAGCCTATTGTTCAGAAAGATTATCTAATAAAAAGCCCATTTTATAATAGGGTGTTAAATGTTTCACATAATTTATTGAATACTACATTGGAAGTAAAAAACCAGAATGTTGTATGGGTGTGCTTTCGTACCAGCCTAGAGATGAACAGTCATTAAGTGCTATCACGGGGACTGTCTGTATGCTAAGGAACCCCACTAAATATAAAACTGAGTCATAATTTCTAAGTACATCTTCCATCTGACCGCTCTGTTGGATCATGCCTCCCTTCTGGCTTCCTCTTGATGCAGTGTAGCCAGTAGCTCACTGCTCTAGACATCATGGACTTCGATCTGCTTGTATGTTTACGACTTTGTGTCTTAAGCAAGCATTTCTTTCTCCTCATTAGATAGCCTTCTAAATGCTCTTCTCATTTTAAAATTCGTTCATTCTAACAAAGATTTATTTAGTAGTACTTCATGCCAGGTGCTGGGCTTGAATATTAGGTTACCATAACAAATACATTAGCTTACTGTTGGCTAATTATCTAAAAATGTCTCGTGGCAAGAGTCCTTCTGTTGACGGGCATTTTCAGAGCAGGGTGAAGACATCATCTCCTCTATAGTTCTGTGTTCTCTCTCCAGTCCTGCCTCATCTTGGGAGTCTTGTGACACTTTTCAAGCCTTTGTCAGAACATATTTCACAGCCTTTTTGGTTTTGTTTTAATAAAATCATGGTTAGTTGTTGTGTCGTCTGCTTCATGCAGGGAAGTGTAGGCTCATCTATGCATTCAAATGGTTGCACGTAAACTAATAGAGAAGATAAAGAAGGAAAAAGAATTTTTTAAAGTTGATATATTAGATAATGAGGTGGAAAAGGGAGATTTTTGTGTTCTTTTAAAGAACTGTGTATACCAATTTGGGGCAGTACAAGTGATTAGCAACTAAATTACTAACCGACAGAACCTTAACCTTATTTATTATTTCTCTAACAGTAATGTTAGATGAAAAAGAATTTTGAATGGGCAAAAGGATCCCTGCAGCCTGCAAAGGCATTAATTATATGAAGCAGCTATTTACATTATTTATAAGGAAGCTATTTACATTACTTAGCTCTGTCAGACATAGTAGTTGCATAGCTCCATTCTTTCATTACAGGGGAAAGAATAAAGCAAAGTGACAAGAAAGTAGAAAAGAAATAATTATGGCTGCATTTCATTACAAGAAAGACAATCTCTCTAAAATGCTAAAAAAAAAATACCTCAAATATTATTTAACTGAACAAAGGGGAAAGTTTCATCTCGCCCCACTGGTGATTCAGAACATCGCACCTATTTAAATATTCAGAAAAGCTTCCAACTGCTACTGCAAGTTAAGCATTGTTAACTAAATTACGTCCGAGGAGGAAGATGACTAAGATGCAATATTTCATAATTCAAGTATTTTGAATTTAATTAGTCATATATTTTTACAAGTGACTTTGAAATGTAAGTGCTTGCAGTATGAGGGAGGTCATTGGTGACAGCAGCCAGATTGGGGGAAAATTCCCACTGTGTTTTATATTTATTTTCTTCCTTCCTCTGTGACCACTTTAATTTAATTGAATCCTGCTGTTTCACTTTCATCAATATAATAGATAGTTTGGGGTGGCAAATTATAGTAGTTTTGATGGGAAGCAGACAAATCTACTATGTGAAAACAAAGTTTAAAAAATGAGGGAATTTAACAAATTGATTGAAATAAAAAGATCCTATTAATTTTTTTTAGAAAATACCTCAAAGATGAAGTTCTCCCCTCCAGGACTAAATTTTTTAAAGTCTTAAAATTGTTACTTCTCACCAAAAGATAAGATAAACTCTTTGTCAATCACAGGATGGTACCTAAGTCCTGGATGGAGAATTAGACCCAGCAGTGAGGAATCTTTCCACTTCAGAGCTTCCCAGGGAGGTTCTCAGGCCATAATTACCTGTCCCAGTGAGCAAAACACTGTCATCTTCCTTCAGGAAATATTAGGGTGCAGGACACAGACGTAACAGGCCAGCCTTCCAAATTAGTGCAGGCCCACAGAGCCTGTACCAAATTAGGTCAGAGTTGAAAAAAAAAAAAAAAAAAACAAACCACTGTCTATGGTCTAATAAGCCTCTTCATCTTAAATGGGAAAGTGGTCTTACTGAATGCTAGGGTCACTTTCTTTGTTTTTAGAATGAAAAACCGATAATACTTTTCATCGTTAAAGACTTATTCTTCTAAGCTATCCATTATTTCTGTTCCTTGTCCTAGATAATTTCTGGTATTGCAGTTTATAAGAAAAACAGGTTCCCTATTCATCGCAGCTCAAACTTGAAATTAATAAACGCGGTGAGCACTGCGGTCCATCCTATGGAGGGAAAGCACTTCTCTTGCCGTTAACTATCTCCCTTGAGACCCACAAAGCTTCCCAAGATCTTTATTTAAAATGCCAAAGAGTTCACACTTCAAGCCATCGGTATGTAACTGTATCAAATAGTTCAGGTTGTGTAAAACGTACACTGATTTGATGTTCACAGGATATGGTTGAAATACAAATAAGTATCATCAGTTATTAGAAGGACGAAGTAACGGATCTGTTGCATGCATTTGATTCTTAAACTGTCAGTTTCCTAATTTTAATTTGATTAACTGTGGAGAACCATTAATACAGATTATGCAATCTGAACACAAGCTTTGGAGTCACAAGACTAGGACCTGGTTTCTGACGCAGGGGTTTTTACAAATAATTTAGCTTACTTAAGGTTCAGTTTCCTAAACTGTAAGATGGGGGGGAAAAAAAGAGTGTAGTCCGGACTTGTGACAATAAAATTTTCGTCTCACCTCCCACAGCCCGCCAGACGGAGCCCCCAGCCTCATTCCATCCTGGTCCTGGCTCTTTCTTCCTCCGCCCTCCAGGGGTCGCTGTATTTTCCGGAAAGCTCGCAGGATGCTTAGTTGCCGGGAGACCGTCGCTAGGCAACCGCATCTACACAAACTCCTGGCGGGACCGGGTCACGTCAAAATGGCGGCGCAGGACGCCACCTGGAGCCCCCTGTCCGAGGAGTCTCCGCCATCGGTGTCGTTGCCAGAGCAGCTTATGACCCCTTCCTCGACCTCAGGCACAGTTTCGAAGTCGCCCGTGGAGTCGAAGGCCGCCACCCCGAGCCCGCCGCCTCGCTGTCCCTATCCCGAGGACTCTCTGCCCACCGCCGTGTTTTACGGGCCGTTGGATGCGAAGAACCCGCTGCTAGCCTCCTGCGAAAAGGACATCCGCGAGCTCTTAGGGTTTATGAAGAAGAAGCCTTTAGCGACCACGGAGGAGAAGAAGCATGAGTTCCGTCGGCGTTGGTAAGCCGAGGCAGGCCGCTGGGAGGGCGCAGCTAGAGGAGGGACCGGAGCTGGGCCAGCGTGGTGGACGCAGGGCCGGACCCGGGGGCCCTGAAGATATCAATACAGCTTGACAAGTGGAGATTCGTCACTATTGCAACCCGTAGTTCCTGGTACATGTTATATCGTGGCTTCCTCTTCTGGTCAAAATAAAAATCAACACAGGAATGTTTCATAACTCAGCATTTGTTCTGCTTCTGAGTGTCCACTATTACTCTACGCTAATAATTTTTGACCCACTCAGGAATTGCACAGTTTTTTATTTTGAGTATGGGTGGACAGTTGTTTTTTTTTTTTATATATGAAAAAAAAAGACTAGGTGAGGTGGTTCAGGTTCTTGAAGAAGCTCTTGATATTGTAAAGTATGTCATCTTGTGGACATGTGTATCTTAGCTTCTTTTTATGTTGCCATTAGGATTACCCAGACCTTTTTCTTCCTTGATTTTATGACTCATCCTGCACCTCTGTTTTCCTCTTTGTTTTTGGATTCTGTCATTATGTTATTACTGTGCATTGCAAAACACCTATTTTAAAGATTTTTTTCCCGTTTGTTAGCATCTTTCTTGGTCAAATACAATCAAACTGAACATCCATAAGAGTAGATGAGTGGCAGAAAATACCAGAATACCGAATAGTTATAACATATTTTGTTGATGCATTTAATATGAAGAAATCATTTTGACTTACCTGTATTATTCATTCATTCACATAATATATATTATATACATCTCTCTCCCTTTCTCTATATATACATCTATAGATACGCATATAGATATATATAGATACATACATATATATGTACCTATATGCATATCTATAGATGTACATATATATGTCTATACACATATGTACATATATAGATATATACATATGTATATACATATATGTATATATCTATATATGTATATACATACACATGTGTATATATGTATATCTATATATGTATACACATATACATATGTATATATCTATATATACACATATACAGATATATATGTATATCTATATCTGTATCTATCTATATCTATATCTATATCTCAGATTCAGTATTGAATGATTTTGTGCACACACTGGGTAGTCTTGGGGTGTATCTTCTCCAGATAAGGGAGGGCTACTGTAAATACCTTTTACAATGAGATAATTGCTTGAGAGAAAAAGAACAGAGAATGGGATTGGAAGATATCAAATGTGTGTTGCAATTAAAAATGGGATCACAGAGAGAGAGAGTTGTCAAAGTCAGGAATTCTCAATGAGAGTTTCTGTGCAGGAAGTAGTCTGCACAGGGAGGTTGGCAAATATGAAGGAGCTGGTGTGGTCTGGTGATTGTCGGAAGAGCAGACTTTGAGTAGGAAGGGGATACGTGAAGAGCTTAGTGCTAGATATACTGAGTATATCCATCCAGGCAGAGCTGTTATTAAGTAGTTGGTCATTTGAATCTCAGGGTCAGAAAAGATATATATTTGGAACTAATCAAACTTAATGATATTTACATCATGACACCTGATGGAGGAGCTAAGGGAGTGAGTGTAGATGAAATAGCAGAGGAAAAGACTGAGCTCTGGGTGTGTCAACATTGACAAGTAGAGGTGAAAAGGAACCAGCAGAAAGGCGCTTCCAAGGAGGCAGGGACACCAAGAACTGCCTGGTATACTGGGAGCAGGGGAAGGAGCGATCATCGCTGGCAAATCCTGCTGATGGTCCAGAGGCAGGACAAGAATTAACCAAAGAGAGCACATTCCATACTCAACTCAGGGATTTCACAATTTTCCGTTTGTATCTGAACACTTGTTGTGTTTGCGCTTTATCTCTCCCTCCCCACCATCAGCATTCCAGTGCAAACCGACACCATTGCACTTTTTCCCTGAAGTCTTTCTGTCCCGCATCTGTCCTTCCCAGAGCAAACAGGAAGATCTTTATAAAATCATCCTCTACTCAAAAAACAAAAACAAAAACAAAAACAAAAACATCATCTTCTCTTAACGAAAGTCTTTCTGTTGCTTACCTCTGCTTTTTAGAATAAAACTAACATCTCTTTAGTATCCTCCAGAGTGGAGAGATCCCTCGCTTGTCTCTGCTCATCACCTCTCCTGTGACTTTGCCAGGGAAGAGTTCTACTGTTTCTCCTCCCCAGAGCCTTTGTGTTCATTGTCTCCATCTCTCTGAGAGATTCTTCTTCTTGCTTTTCCAATATCTGGCTCCTTTCTTCTTTCAGATCTCAGCTCAGCTCTCAGCTCCTTAGAGAGGCCTTTCCAGTTGAGATTTGCCTATCATTTTTTTCCCATTTGTTTTCTGTGCATTGTCTATCTTTATTAGAATGTAGGCTTCATGATTACTTGAGATAATATATCACTTTTACATTTCTCTGTCTCTAGGCCTTAGCCTGGTGCTATTGGAATATAGTAAACTTTATCGGTAAACATTTGGGATCACAAGAATTCAAGGGTCACTGTGAATATCACATTAGGAAAGTAAGTAGGGCCCATCTGTTTTTAAGGTCAGTGTCTGTTCTTTAAACAGACTATAAGACAACCACAAATATTAAGGATTGGCTTGAACTTTAAAAATCCAATACCTCATATGGTTTAGGAATTTATTTGTGCAACAGTGTTTGTTGAATGCCTTTAATGTATCAGGCATTACACTAGCCACTTTTTTTTTTGAGACAGGGTCTGGCTTTGTAATTCAGCCTGGCCCTGAGCTCACCCTCAAACTCACATCACAGCAATCCTCCTGCCTCTGCCTCTCGAGTGCTGGGATTACAGGCATAAGCCACCACACCCAGCACTGTGGTATGTGGTACTGACTGCTGCTGGGCGTGAGTCTCCACGCCCAGTATTGTATGCGGTTGCCAGGGATTGAACCCGGGTCCTTGCACTTGCAAGACAGGCGCCGGAACCACTGAGCTAAACCCCCGGCCCACACTAGTCACTTACTACACAGTGAACAAGACAGATGCAAGAATATGTGCTGTGGAGTTTATGGTCTAGAAAGGGAGATCGACTTCAGATGAATAATTAGCACACAAATAGCAAAGATAAAACTACCCCTGCTCCCGAGAGCTTATATTCCAGCGGAGAAAATAAGCATCAAATAGGCATGCTTTCTGATGCCATAGAAACTGAGTCTCAGGAAGAAAAAGAAGAAGGCTCATGTAGTTGGGTGCTGGCAGTTGCAATATTCCATCAGGTGGTCAGACTAGATGATACATGAGCAGTGACTTCAGGGAAATGCAGTAGTGACTTTTAGATGAACAGTAAGGGAAGTGACAATTGGCTGAGATTAGGAGGAGGCCTGAGAGCCAACCAGATAAACAGAGGGAACCAAGCATAGGAGAGGATCCTTGGTAGGGAACAGCCAGTACTTTGGCAAGATGGATTTAAGTCCATTTAGCAGAAACACAGAGAATACAAGTTCAAGGTGTCTTACTTTTCTCATTGTTGGAACAAAATATCCCATACCCAAAGTTAAAGGAGGAAAAGTTTATTTTGATTCACAGTTTTTAGCAGTTTCATTGTAGAGACATTAGTTAATTAGATAGCTTACAAGTAGTTAGACTGGGCCTGCCCTCAGAGAGCCAACATGGAAGATAATTGAGGCATATTCACTGGTTAGCATTATTTAAAAAAAAAGAAAAAAAAAAGATGTATTGTTTCCCCTAGAGGTGAACAGCAGTGATTGATATTCTAAATGAGGAAATTCCTTGTATGTGACTTGTTTTCCCATTTGATCCCCTTTTAACCAGTATTACCTGGGTGGTTGTATTTATAATCATTTTGATTGGTCATAGTTTTGTCCCACCTCATGCCATCTTGTAATTTCTGTTGGATCCTGCAGTTTTGTTCCACTTTGTACCTGATTCACCTCATGGCTTTGCTGTATAAAATATCTCTGAAAAACGGGGTGGGCTGCAACCCATTTTCTGGCCCTCTTTCTGTTTCTCTTAGGCGGGAGCTATCTTTCACTTAATAAATTTCCTCTTAACTTCCATTTCTCCTAGAATTAATTCTTTGATTTTAGAGAACACAAACTCTCGTATCTAGCAGATTTGGGAGTTACATCTATTTCCCCTCTATCAGTTTCAATTCATAGTCAGCTGGCACCAAAGCAGGACAGCATGGGTCAGGGACATGGCAGAGGAGAAACAGTCCACAGCAAGGCAGGCAGGAAGCAGCAGCAGCAGCAAGCCTACCTTCCCTTTCTTCCTTTGTGTCCATCTAGGCTAGAAGCCTACTGATTGGTGCCGCTCACACCTAGGGGTGGGGCTTCTATCATCCACACTCTTCACCCTAGTAAAAATCCACATTCACACACCCCAAGCCAGCCATCTGCAAAACTCCACCCCTCGACCACATGAGGCTTTTGGGAGACTTTCACATACAAGCCGTAACAATGAGATTAGAGGAACATATAGAGCTTGGGAAAGTTTTAGAGATCCCTTTGAAGAGTTTGCTTTTATCTCAAGTGTAATGGGAATGGTTTGGAAGGTTCTGGTAAGGGACTGATGGTGTATAGTTTGTGTTTGAAATATTGATATGTCTGATTGGAGCAAGAATAGAAACCACATAGGAGTCCAGGAGGTGGAGTTGCTTTTATAACATATTTGACAGGTGGTTGTTTTCAAATCAGAATTTGTTTCTTCTTATAATTATTGCAATTTCTATAAGTATAAAAATTCATAGTACCTAAATATAAATTTTGAAAATTCCATCAATGTCATTAAATGAATGTGATATGTTTTTCAAATATGCTTTTGGTATAGCCACAGAAGATTTAGATGTTCTGCTTACACAGCTGAGGTCTTCTATTTTAGAGTACTGTGAATATCCAGCAGCAGGTGTAATTTAAAGTACACTAACATTATCTTCTTCTTTTCCCTTTTTTTTGAGACAGGGTCTCACTTTGTAGTTCAGGTTGGCCCTGAGCTCACTATGTAGCCCGCACAAGCCTTGAACTCACAGTAATCCTCCTGTCTCTGCCTTGAGTGCTGGGACTGCAGGTGTGAGCCACCACGCCCATCATTATGATGGTACTGATTGTTGGTGGGCGTGAGTCATTACGCCTGGCATTGTGGTGTGCAGTTATTAGGGATTGACCTCGGGACCTTGTGCTTGCAAAGCAGGCTCTGGAACCACTGAGCTGAATTGCCAGCCCAACATTATCTTCTTGTATGAGGTACATTTGATAGTGGATGTTACATACTTTTGTTCAATCATTATGTAAGCCATTCTTAATAGCTACATTAACCTGAACATGAAATTTGCTAAGGAAAAAAAAGTCTTTTTCTTAATATATAACCTTGATTGATTTAATGAAGCTAATATTTTCCTCCATGAGTAACAAACCTGGTCATCATGTCTCACCTGTAAGTTTGGAAGAATGAACTTCTTTTTTTTTTGAGATATGGTCTTGCTTTTTAGTTCCGGCTGGCCTTGAACTCACTGTGCAGCCGAGGCAAGCCTTGGACTCACAGCAATCCTCCTGCCTCTGCCTCCCGAGTGCTGGGATTACAGACATGAGCCACCACAGCAAGCATTGTTGTATGTGGTTACTGGGGATTGAACTCTGAACCTTTCACCTGCAAGGGAGATACCAGAATCACTGAGCTAAATTCCTGGCCCTGGAAGAATGAGCTATTATATGTATATAATTTAAGAATTCTAGTAAGAATAGGTGCATTTCTTGAATTCATTATATGTATTCTAAAACAGTTGTATTTCATGAAGTAGTAAATGAAAAAAAGTTAAAAAAAATCAACAAAACACTATTCTGTTTTTAAAGTTCTCTGGTTTATGTTTGTCACATTATTTACCTGACATTTTTATTTATTACCAATACATGTATATATGTTTCTGCCACAAAGTGTTATTAATCTGTTCAGAAAAGCAGGCTTGTTTTGTCCCCTACTGAATCAGTGACTTAGTCCCTATCATTTAATTACCCAAATGAAGTGACAGGTTTTGTAGACATTCTTTTGCTAATATTTCAACATGTACATCATGAAAATTGGATCCATCTCAGTCCCACTCTAAATTTAGATCCCTGTGGGTATTAGCCAGCTCAGGTGGCCTTAACAAAATAACATACCCCGGGTGGCATAACAATGATTTATTTTCCCATAGTTCTTGAGGTCAGAAATCCTAGATCAAGGTTTTAGCAGTGCTGGTTTCTTACTTGGACTCATTTCTTCGCTCACAGAAGGCTGCTTTCTTCTGAACAACCATGGAGAAAGAGAAAGTCAGCAAGCGTTCTAGTGTCTTCCTATAAGGGCACAAAGCCCATCAGATCAAGGTCCTGCCCTCATGCCCTCACTGGACCTTATGTGCTTCACTTGAGGCCCCATCTCCTAATACTGTACAGTTCTACTGAGAGTGAGAACTTCAGTGTCTGACTCTTGGTTGGGAGTACACAGTCCATAGCTCTGTAATTATCTAGAAATTTATAAGATGGAATTGGACTCCAAAGGGACATTTGGATTTTTCTAGGGGCACTGATAATTTCTGAGATAGAGAAAAGGAATAAATATTGATGAATGTGTGAATAAAGTAAGAAATGATCTGCTACCCTGATAATAGGTAAAAGCCATTTTGAGAATACTACATACTTTATGTTTGACCAGTTGGAAGGAAGTGCAGCCCTAACTGGACTGATCGGATATTGAGCCGAGTACTCTTAGGATGAAAGAATAAAATAAGAACAAGACTTTCTCCCTTAATACTCATTCACCCTTTCAACAAATATTTCCTGGTTACCTATGTGTACTAGGTAGTGACTGTTCTTGTGGCTGGTAATGAATAATACAGTCCTGGTGCTTGTCCTCAGGAATGTTATTTTCCATCCTGGGGTTACTTCTTATCTTGGGATATTTGCACAAATTAAATGAAAAGAAAAGGCTGTGGGCAAAAGATACTAAGCTGCCAATACAGTAGTGAAGAAGAAATTGGGAGGACTGATATTATCAAAATTTAAGATTTATATAAAAGTACACTATCTAAAGACAGTGTGATACTGGGGACAGAGTAAACACATGAGTCAGTGAGACAGGTTCCATAGCAGAGGACGAGAGCAAAAGCAATTCAATAGAGACATGATGGTTTTTGCAATAAATAGTCCTGCAAAACCTGAGCAATGTCAAAAAGAAAAAAAAAAGAATCTAGAGACAGATCTTACACCCCTCGCAATGAGCTCATAGTGGATCACATTCTGAAAAGTAAAATTCAAATCTATAAAATCACTAGATGAACATACGAAAATGTAGATCATCTTGAGTTTGATTTTTTTCAAAATCAGTTTTGATTTTTTCAACATCAAAAGTGTTATCTATAAAAGAAAGACTTGATACAATAGACTTGATTAAAAACAAAAATTTCTTCCCTATGGAGGACAATATGAAGGGAATAAAAAGAAAGGCCATAAAGCAGAAGAATATATTTGCAAAAGACATATCTGATAAAGTGCAGTTACAACACAATATAAAAATCCTCTTAACAATAAGACAAATAAAACCAACCTGTTTGAAGCAAATGTTGGCATAGGAAAAGACTTTATGAACAAAACCTTCGTAGCATGGAAGTAGCAGAAAGAATCAACACCTGGAATCTCATCTTATTAAACAGCTTCTGCTCAGCAAGAGAAACCACCAACAGAGCAAAAAGACAACCCACAATGTGGGAAAAAAAGTTTTACTGACTTTTCCTTAAAAATCTACTATCAACAATATATAAAGAACTTTAAAAAATCAGCCCCATCACATTTAGAGACTCAATTCAAAAGTAGGCATCTGAAATGAACAGACATTTTTCAGATGAAGAAGTAAGAGTAGCAAAGAAACATGAAAAATGTTCAACATTACTGATCATTCAAGAGATGCAGATGGAAACAATATTGAGATTTCACCTCACTCTAGACAGAATGGCTGCTCTCAAGAAATCAACCTGTAGGGTGGTTCTGGCACCTGCCTTGTAAGTGCAAGGACACAGGTTCGATTCCCGGTGACTACATACAAGAAAATCTGGGCATGGTGACTCATGCCCACCAGCAATCAGTACCATATACCACAATGCTGGGCTCACACCTGTAATCCCAGAACTCGGGAGACAGAGGCAGGAGGATTGCCGAGTGCAAGGCTGAGTTCATGGACCAGCTTGAACTACAAAGCGAGACCCTATCTCAAAACAAAACAAAAAACAAAAAACTCTCAATCAACCAGTAACAAATATGGCTTTGGGGAGAAAGAAACCCTTCTTCATTGTTGGTAGAAGTGTAGACTGGTGGAACTCAGGGCGGAGGTTCTTCAGAAAATTAGTATCAGAGGTCCCATTTGACCTTGCTATTTCCGTACTAAGTGTATTTGTGAAAGAATTAAAAGCATCATATCACAGTGACATGTGTGCATCCATGTTTATAGCAGCTCAGTTTGTAATAGCTATATCTTGGAAAGAGCCCAAACCCTATCAACTGGTGACTGGATAAAGATCATGTGGGATTTTTTTGTTTTGTTTTTTAGTTTAATAAAACGGAGTATTACTTAGCCATAAGGAATGATATATTAGAGGCATTTATAATTAAATGGTTTCACCCTGAGGTCATACTCCTAGGAGTGAAATAAATAGGACATACATGTGTAAATACTGCATCAGTTCTCTAGTGTGAGAAACTGAAGGTGGAAATGAGCTCCAGAAAGTATGATAGGTATTAGGAAATAAGAAATGTTCAGAGGAGAGGGCCACTGGGTAGGGGCAGGGGAAGGCAAAGAAGAGTAAGAAAAATTTGATGGAAAGAAGGAAAAATGGAGAAAAACTTATGTACAGAAGGGGGTGGGGCATTGAAGGGAGAGTAGGGGAATGAGAAAAAATGAGATTCAAGATATGTACACGTACAAATTTTCAATGATGAATGTGATCATAATGTTTTCATGAAATGTTCCAATAAACTCAACTTATTAAAAAAGACATTGCAGAAAAGGAGAAGAATGAATAGGTGGAGACATAGAGGATTTTAGGACAGTGCTATTCATCTTGATGGTACAACAATGGCAGATTTATGTCATTATACATTTGTCCAAACTCATTGAATATATAACACTAAGAATTAACCTAAAATAAACTATGGATGCTAATGTTGATAGATATTGTTTATGAGTGAGGTTGTACATGTGGAGGTGGATGGGAAATCTCTGTACTTTTGTTTCAGTTTTGCTATGAAGTTAAAACCACAAAATAACATGTATTAAAATGTAAAGGGCTTCAATCACTGGCAGACAGGAAGCAATAATTTGAACTATACTTTCATTTATTATTAATAATTAGACACTGACAATCAGGCATATTGGAAAATAGCACACGTTTTTTGGATTACTTTCTATTTAACTGCACCTTCCTGCTGACTTTGACTATATCATTTTATGATTTTTGCAGTGCTACCACTTTGTTCAATATCTGGACCAAATACGCCCCCCGGCTGCCAGCTAACTATTACAATGAAAAACTCCTCAAGGTTGGAGACAGCCTTTGTCACATGAAAGTAAGTGCCAAAATAAAACTCAGCTTCACTAATTATTATTTGGCTAGGCACCATTTCTATTTTACATTTTGATTTTTTTCTTAGAAAAAACATGAATACAGAAACATTTTAATGAGGCACAGTAACCAAAAAAAAAAAGTACTTTTTAATTTTGTATTTGAAATTCTTGTGGGTGAGAAGTTCCTGATGGACAGGAGGCTGGCTGGGGGTGGAAGGAGGTTAACAGAGGGTGTGGTAGCGCACAACAGGAAGTGCTGAGTCATCATGTTCCCGCCTTACACAAAGGAGCCCAGACACCACTTCCTGTTGTTTTTCACATGGCTGGCCACGCCCAGTGGACCGCTCTCAGGTCTCCTGGCCTTGCTGTATGTAACATTGCCCAGTTCTGTGTCCTGTTTTATTGACTTAGCTCCCTCTGGATGTTTTCTCTGTGTGATTCTAGCAGTCATTCCATACACGCCCTGTTTCTTGCTCACTGTTACGTCCCTAGCTGAGTTACATCATCATTTTAGTTCCCTGTGAGTACCTACGTCTTAGAATTCTGCACCAGTGGGCTTGGTCTGATACAATCACGTCATGGCTAAGTTTGCAGTTAGTGAAAATTAGTTTTCCTCTCAAGTTCTGGCATAGATTCCCCAAGTTATTCTACATTACTGTAGTGTTTGGGCAGAATCCCTGGCGTGGAGAGTTGCAACTTGAGGGCTCTGTCATTCATCTCGTAATACCAATCAAAAGGACAAGTAACGGTGGAGGGCAGGGAAGGACATTTAATCAATATCATGTGCTTGGAAGGACAGACAAGGAGGGTCAAGAACTGTCTTTGAGGGCCTACCAGAGCTTTGGGGTTCTTCAAAAATGGGGAAAAATGGCCAGAGTTAGGATTTGCACAGTGAGGTACCCGTGCAGCTGGGAGTTTATCCGATCCTGGTTAAGTCCTGGTCTGATTGACTGTCATCGCAGAACTGTTTGTAGGAGAACTGTAATCCCCGGAGGGACAATTCTGTTCCCACTCTGAGACAATGACTCTGGCTTTGGGGGGTTGTCGTGGGTCCAGTCATGGGGTAATTGCTCTGCTTGGGAGTGACCTCATTGCAGATTGGTCTGCAAAGCTCTGGTTTATCCAGAAATCCACGGTGCAGTTTTAGGGCAATGACGTGTCACTTCTGGGTACAGCTGCAAGGGGTCTGGAACTGGAGGTTAGATGAGCTGGCAATTGGATGTCCCTGAGAATCCTGAAAGTTAGTTTTGAAGGAAGATGAAGTAGGCTAGGTAATTTAGGCCTGATAAATAATGCAGGCTCTCCTTGAGTGATTAGCAAAGAAGCCACTGACCCAGATTTTAAGATAATAAAAGGAGACAGAAAATGAAGGTAGAGATGCCAGCATTACCCTGTTTAGTCACCTATCAGACATCTGTAGGCGCAGCCTGTAAGTCCTTGGTACAGTAGGAAACCTTGGACAAAGAGTTATTTTATCTGAAAGAATTTATTCCAGTAGTTTCTTAGTCTTCAGTTTCTTGGCTTCTCCCCCATTCCTAGTTTCTGGACTTAAATTTTTTTTGTCTGGGAGGCAACTTTACTGAAGAGAGGATAAGACAGAGCTTTTATAATAATAAATAAGATTTATTTTCCTCTGCCAAAATGAGAGGTAACTTCAACCCCATGTATTTGGACTGTGGCTCTTAGAAACTTGACAAAACAGAGTTTGGAAAACTATAGAAAAAGAAGTAACTAGGTGAGATCCACCTTGTAAGCTGAATTCGTGTTCTTAGTGACCAGTGGCTTCTTGTGCTCTATTGGAAAAATCCGCACAAGCACCTTGGCATAGGAACAAGTAGTCTCATTACTGCCTTAGGTCTCCGCTAGCATGTGAAATTTACTATACTAATATAGTAAGGGGAACTGCAGGTTTTCCTTGTCTCCTGGCATTGGCTCCTTATTATTCTAAGAAAGTTTCTCGTTGAGTTTGGGTTAGGGACGATCACTTCCCTGCTGAGTGGGTTTGATTATAATGATGTCACGTCTTGGCTCTGGCTTCTTGGTATCTGCTGGCCTCATTCTTTGAAGGCTGAGCTGTCTTTCCATTCCTCTGTCTCCTGGTGCTTTATCTTAATTTTGTAGCCTGGAAGACTGGTGCATTTTTAAAGTGTAAGGCCTCTGATTTACTTGTCAACCTGTAAGACTGCAGGGTAAGGCTGGCTGTCTCTGTGAAGTGGAAGAGCAGTTCGGGCCAGACTGGGAAGAGAGCTTCCTGTCCGCCCTTCCAGCTCTACATCTGAGGAGCTGGCAGGACACAGTGCAGCGGGAGTTGCTGGAAGGGTGACCGGGTGGGGGAGGGCATGGATGGGGGGAGGAGGAAGTTGATAAAGCAAGTTGATGGTAGGTAGGAGCTAACAGTTCAGAATGGTCCTGAGAGAAAGGTCTAGAGAAGGTATTTAAAATTCAATTAAAGGAATATCAACAAGGAAGTCCTATCTGCTTTTCTCTGAAGGGAAATCTGGCCACTGGAGGCTTATTTATTTTTTTGAGACGGGGTCTCGCTTTGTATTTCAGGCTGGTCCTCACTCACCTTTGAACTCAGCGATCCTCCTGCCCCTGATCCCCCAAGAGCTGGAATTATAGGCATGAGCCACCATGCCCAGCATTGCGATATGTGGTACTGATTGCTGGTGGGCATGTGTTACCACCAGCAATTGTACATGGTTACTGGGGATTGAACTGGGATCTTGTGCTTGCAAGGCAGGTATTAGAACCACTGAGCTAAATCCTCAGCCCAACTGGAGGCTTTTATAATCTCAAAAGTGAACTCTGATTTTTTTACTCTATTTTTTTTTTTTTTTTTTGAGACAGGGTCTCAGTTTTGTTGTGCAGGCTGGCCCTGAGCTCACTATGTAGCCCAGGTAAACCTCGAGCTTACAGCAGTCTTCCTGCCTCTGCCTCCCGAGTACTGAAAATATAGGAATTGTGGGACATGGTTACTAGGGACCAATCTCAGGACTTTGAGCTTGCAAGGCAGGCTCTGGGACCACTGAGCTAAATCCCTGGCCTCTCCACTCTATTTTAATTATAGTGAAAATCATGCTGTGGAATACTCTAGTTTTGAATCTATTTGAATTTATTATATAAATCATTTATATTGAGAAAAATTCAGAATTAATTGGTGAGTAAATAACAAACAGGCTATCAGAAATACAAGCAAAAGTATTTGACTGTGGACACCTCCCTTAGGGCTAGGTCTTAGGCTTTTGCTTTTCCTGGTAACTCAGTTGTAGTGGAAGGAGTCAAGGAAAGATTACATCAGAATCAGTTTGAGAGCACGGCCCAAAACTCTCAATTTCAAGCCCCTTCCTCTTCCAAGTATTAAAAACATGGGCAGAAGAAATGAGGCATCTCATCAGTCTGGTGAGCCCAGAGGCATGTTGCCTGGTGTAGCTTTCAGAGATGAGAGAGCCAACTTCGGCCTCGTCCTCATTCCTTCTCTGTTTTTCTCCTTCCCCCTTTCCTCCCATCATTTTGACCACAGGAGTACCAGAGAAGCCAGGCTTTCCCCTTTCTCTGTGTGAAGCAGGTGGATTACTACTGTTTGGTGATGTTGGATCTTTGAATATTGGTAGGTTTTACTACATCCAACATCTAGGTGAATATTCTTTGTGGTCACAATAATCCTTTACACAGAGGTCTTGTGGAGCATGGGAGTAGGTAAAATAAGGCACTTAAAGAGCATAATGTGGTTTCTGTCACATGATATGTGCTTGGAAAGTGCTGGTGGTAGCAACAGCAATAATATTAATGACCAACATCAATATTATTAAGAGTAAGAGAAATATTACTTAATCTTACAATGATATTTTGAAAGTTAAATTGAATTCTCTTTTTACTTTAGGAATATAAACTGGCCCTGTTGCAGTGCTATGGAAGATATCTTCAGCAATTTGGTACCCAATTTGATGAGAATAAGGCAGATGTGAATCAATTCAAAACTGTCTTTTTCCCAAAAGGATTTGGAGATAAAACTGCTGGACTTACAGTAAGATGATAAAAGCAGCTAAAAATGCTACACTTTATGATTAGTTATGCAACATATCATTTAGTGGACAGCTTGTACATGCTTTCTATTGGTTTATCATAGCACCTGGCCATGTGTTGTAAGTTGCTTAATAAATGCTTTCAGAGCATGATAAGGAAGTGAATTTGTTAAACTTTGTAACAATACTTTGGAGATTGTGTCAATATAATCACTTCCACTTAGGAGAGGTTATTACTGTTATAACTAATAATTACAGAGTGCTTTGAGTTTGCAAAGTGTTTTGGAAAATGTAATTCTTACAGTAACTATATGAGTGAGATACCATTATCGCCCTATTTTAAACAGAGACAAATAAAGCTTATCTCACAGTGCAAAAGAAATGACTCTTGTTGGAGTGTGACGTGCACACCTGGGATCCTGGCACTCTGCCAGCGAGGCAGGCCCACCAAAAGTTCCAGCCCAGCCTGAGCAATCTATGATTTAAAGAGACCTTAAAAAATAAAAGAAGTGAAGACTGGGGATGTAGCCGAGTTCAGAGGCCACAGTGCAGTCCTCAAGTACCATGGGAATCTTTGGATAGAAAAGTCATATGCTCTATTTCTGTTAATCAGTATTATTGTTCTCTGGTCACCAACCCCCTAGCTGAGCGCTGTCCTGAGCTGGCTCTCTCCTGATGTGTCACAGAAGGCTGAGCATGCAGCTCCGGGACCGAGCACTTGCCTAGAACGTGAGACACCTTAGGTTTGATCCCCAGCAACCTCACAAAACTGTAGTATAAAAATTGTCAACTTACTTAGGCCTCACTGCAGTCCTAAGAGGTCAAACTGTTAAAAGTGTTTTTACAGATAAGGAAAAGATAAGTTTATTAGATAAAGTTTATTAAAGATTAAGAAACCAGCCCAGCCTTCCCGAAACAAAGGATTGGTGTTTGAGCTATCTGACTCCTAGATTGTGGTTTTCCAAACTTGCTGCCTCTTGGAAGGTTTGGGAACATTGTTGGTTGGCTAATAAGCAGAAGATCTCGAGGCACGGGTGGGGAGGAGTGAACAGTTCAGTTGGAGCTGGGCTGGGAAGAGGAGGGGAGAAGCAGGAGTGAGAGTTCTGGGCGCTGAAGGTCGCTGCCCCTTTGGAAGAGATCCGAAAGGTCTCTTCTGGCCCTGTTCGGAGCTTTCACACCACACTCCACAATTTCTTCACCACACTTTGTCAGATTCAATTTCTAAAGGCTCAGTCACCACTGATTTTGACTTGTCTTTTGGCTAAAGATCAAATTCCTTAGAATGACAGGAATCTTCTCCATGTTCTGACCCTGGGCTAACTCCACAGTCTCATCTCTTGACTTAATGGCTTTTTATCCAGACTCACCAAAGACGTTCAGCTCAGTGACCACAGCAGCTCCGTAAGCGTCCCCCAAAGCTGTGTGCACCAGGCTCTCTTCCTGCACAAAGACAGACTTGTTTCTTCCTTGTCTTAGAATGCTTCATGCCTAGAAGAGTCTCACAAACAGTTATCCCAACAACATTTGTTGGATGAATTGAGCAAATGGTAATAATCACATCTGCATCAGTAAACAGGTTAAAGTTCTGCTGGGTGGGTTTGCAAAAGCTGATTCAATTTCATCTCTTTGCTAACAGGATTTTTCCTTTTCCTTTTTGCTTTTGAATTTCTTTTGCTAGGAAAAGCTGATCCTAACTAAATGGATGTTGTCAAGAAATTTAGCTTGTTTCTTTCTGTATCAATCTACAATACTAATTATGCACCATTGTTTCTGTTTTAACTCTATGCATTTTGAGAAAGCTTTTCTGAGCTGCATAAGCCTTATTCATATTCTTGTTTATGTTTTCCCATGTGTGTCAGTTTCATGCTTTGTATGGCAAAAATATTTGCAACTACCAGCTGGTGTGTGACAGTGACGTAAACCTGCAGAACGAAGACTCGGTGAGCCGGTGTCTGCAGGTCTTGTCCTCCCTGAGGCTCGTCATGCAGGCGGCGCTGCCACAGGAGCACCTCTGCTGGATTGTCTTCAACGGTACGCACTGGATGCTGGCTGCCATCTCTCTGGAAGTTCTGTAAATGCCAGATTGGACGGTAACACAATTACCGTCTTATATCAACTGCATGCATTTCATGATAGAATGTCTTTTTTATTGAACATGTGTTTTGTATTTTGGTTTGTCCTCACAAGTAGGGTCTTACAATGCATGTCTTTAGTTTTTCCACTGAGAGAAGGGTCTGTGGCTTTGGGGCTAATCAGTTTGGGGTGTGTGGAAGCAGGGATGATGAGTAATAAGTGGGGAAGTTCACGATGTGAGTGAGCAACGATTGAGTGACCATTGCCGGTCAGGCTGGTTTTAAGTGCCATCATTTGTCGGTCCCCTCAAAGATTTTGGCACATACTTTCTACCTTGTAGACAGCAACATTTCCCTACCTGATACTGAATGAAATGTTTTGGGAATACACATAGACATCCATGTCTATTTACATACATGTATGTAGATTAACTGTGTCTGTGAAGAAGTTAATCTTAGCTAGAAAATGTAACATTTGTTTTCCTACATTCTGAGGTTACAATGAGTCATTGTGTTGTTCTCTGGAAAAAAAAATATATATGCATACATACATGAGCATGCATCATACACATTGATAGTGCTGGCAATAGATCTTTTCTCCTCTCGTTTTTTCTTTTTTTTGTGTGGTGCTAGTGCTGGAAATTGAACCCAGGACCTCCCACATGCTAGGCAAGTGCTCTCTCAATAAGCTACACCCTACACCTTTGGCCTATTGGGTAATACAATCTTAAACAAAAATTAAAAGTGATAATATTTTGATGTATGTTATGACCAGGGCAAGATAACTTTAAGAAAATACATTAGATTTTCCTTCATCCTGTGTAAAAATTTTTTAAAAAGTATATTTCTGAGCAGTTCCTTTCTGCATCTGTCCCAAATCACATTTTGGTTGCAACTGGACTTCACATTTGCCAGCTGGAATGTAGCCTTGGACGAGCTTTCTCAGCGCAGTGAGCATAAAGCTTTTGTGGCCAGTTGTCTCAGGGGACGCTGGATTCCATTCATCTCTGCTGCATCTCCCACACCTCTTGGTGGGGACAGCAGAGCAGGAACAGACTGGGGTGCACTTGAGCCTCGCTTAGGAAGTGGGAAGGGTGTGACAGGATTCCACCTTCGTCTGTAAGGTCAGACAGACATGTGACAGATAAAGTTGTAACATTCTCTGTAAAGAAGAATTCTCTATCTTCTGTATCCTTTTCTCGGCATGAACTTTTTATTTATATATATGGTATTAAGCTCTAGACTCTGTCTGTTTCCTACATTTTTCCCATTCAGTGTGCTCGTTTTAGAGTTGAGCTGGGTTCCTGTGCGTAAACCTGGTTTGTAACTCTGCCCACTGATGTATTCCAGATTTCCCCGCGCCATCCAGACAGGCACTGGTTTGCCCTGCCCCTAGCAGTCCCTGCAGTGAATGTCCTGGCATGTGTGCTTTCCTAGGCCGGTGTGAGACTTTCCTGGGATGGGTGCCCAGGAGCGGGCGTGCTGGGTGGTGGGAGATACATGCTCTATACTCTGTTCCCACAACTGCCGTCCCTGTTGTGGTGCTTTCATCTACTGCTTCTTAAGTGACCCCGTAAACTAGGCATTGTCCTGGGTGCTGGGACACAGGGATGGACAGTGGACAAAAACTGTTCCCAAGCTTACATTGGCTGCGGGAGCTGATGTTTCAGTGTCAGATATGATGAGGACTATGAAGACGAGGAAAGGTGAGGAAGTGGTAGAGCACTGGCCGGGCTGGAGCATCCCAGGACGTTAGCTGGCATGGCAGGGAGGCTGCTGAAATGACAGCTGAGCAAAGCTGAAGGCACTGGAGGAGTGAAACACCTGGATATTTGGGGGAAGTTGTCCCAGCTAAGGGATTAGCAAGTGCACAAACCCTGAAGTTTCCATGAGTTGGAATTTAAGTAGTCAAAAATGCATTTGAGTGAAAAGTCAAATGTACTTATCAAAATACATTTGACCTTTTCATTCAAACAGCTTACTGTGTGTGTGTGTGTGTGTGTGTGTGTGTGTGTGCGCGTGCGCCTGTGTGTGTGTTACTGGGATGAGCCTATGGCCTTCACACTGAGTTGTACCTCTAGCCCCTTTTAAATTTAAATTTAATATTTATTTTGAGACAGAGTCTTATGAACTTGCTAAGTTGTTCAGGCTGGAGTTGAATGTGTGATCCTTTTGCCTCAGCTTTCCAGCGTGCTGGGATTACAGGTGTACACCCCCACGTCTGGCTTTCTGTTTTCTTTTAATTAACTATTATACCTACATACCCTTGGTTTCCTGAGATATTTAAGCAGTCTTGATTCTTTCTGAAACCTAAGTAGGTGTATTCATATGGCTACCACCGACCTTCTCAGTTAATGAGAACTCACTTCCTTTAGACTCTCCACGTTTTTGGTGCGGACCATCTTTGGTGAAAAGCAGTTTCATGATTAGGCAGGGAACTCACAGTAGGGATTTGGTCCGAAGCAAAACAAAACCGACTTCCAGAGATACCCCGAGACCATCGAGTTTCAGTCCATGTGCCGTCCCATACTGCTTACTGTCTCTGCTGGCTCCTGCAGCAGGAATGTGTGAGCCAGGCCAAGTTCCTGAGCTGTCAAAGAGCTATTCAGTTACAGCCAGGACACAGTCAGGCTGGAAAGGTTAGAGGCGCGTTTTCCGAACACAGAGGCCCTTGTCGTCCCGAGGCCTGTCTCCTGCAGCCTTGCTGGCTGACAAGTTTGCGGCCCGGCGCTGACGAGTTTGTTCAGGCTCCTGGCTTCACCTGGGTCACTGTTCTGTGGGGATCAAGTGTTTCCTGTGCGTACTTTGACTTGGGGACACTTTTTTTTTTTTTTTTGCTACAAAGAAACCCAGTCATAGAGTTTTATTTTTAAACATTAAGAGTAGTGGTTAACAAAACCCAATGGAGATAGTATGTATTCTGGGCTCAGGCTTTTAACAGCCGAGTGTTGGGGCGGTTTCTTCTCCAGTGGGGCTCAGATGAAATGAGTAACCCCCGAGCTCATCACACGGAGCCGAGTCCCTGAGCGTGAAGGACCAGCTGCCCTCTCTGTGACACTCAAGTTCCTCTCAGAAGTTCAGGATTTATTTGGTGGTGTCACTGAGTTGGTGTAACTAATGTTTATTTCACATACAGGTGTGTTTTCATCAGGGATATGTTGTGGAGCAGATGCTGTTTTCTCCAAAGCCTTTAAAGTTTATAAACATGAACGTGGACTTCCTGGTTGTTGGATATTGACGGCTGTGAATTTTAGATCAGATATTCAGACCACTTGTCGTCACCATCACATGCCTTTTTACAGCGTGTTGTGATCTGCTGGGCACATTTACCACACAATAACGTCCTTGTGTTCAGCCAGTGTAGGGTGATGTCGCCACTCTCCCCTCCCCCGCCCCTCCCACCCCCCCCTTCCCTCCTCATCCCATGAATGCCCGGTACCAACTCATATTGTAATAAAATGCTATTTTTCATTAGCCTACTTAGAGGACATATAAATAAGGAAATAAATGTTATATGAGACTATAAATGAATATAATATAAGCTCTTATACATTATGATTTTAAATTTATTATGAGTTTCAGCACTGTGCCATGCTGATTAAATATATATTCTAATCTTATTTGGAAATAAATCTTTAGTCTCTCAACCATGAAGAAGCCACAGGAAATAATAACATTTTATATGAATTAATAAAACCAGAGTACATAAATTATGCCAGTAAAAATTCTTTTGTTTGGTATATTTCAGAATGTGAAATTGCCTTTAAAATGATGCTTTTGTCAGTGTATTGAAATATGGCCATATTCCTTATTTTAATGATGTTTTTCTATAAGTGATAAGAAAAACTGTATTGATGGTTCTTATGAGACTTTCTCAGGAAATCAACTTGACTCAAGAACTAAGACTTAAACTATGGAGATCAGAGTGTATGGCTTCGGTCATTCAAATGTGACACGTGCTAACCATCTTTTTCTCCCCCCAGGTACCATTTATATTTACACCATTTGCAGAAAACTGATGGTCATAGGTTATTCTTCCAAGGTATGAAATATACTGACCAAGTTTCTCCTCCCTATTTCTTGTTGTTCATTATGGTTTTCATGATATTGTACATTGAACATTAAGAATATTTGGAAAATTTGTTATATAGGTTTACTTAATATGCATTCTACCTAGTTTTATTAGTCTTAGTTTTATTTTAATAAAAATCATGTGTGAAAAATGTGGTGGGCCATAAAGTATTAGTAAAAAGAAAATGAATTCTTCTCATGCTAAGTGTCCCCCAGTACCCCTACCGTTATCCACTGATCATATTTGTCACTATTGATAATGAACACTCTACTGCTTACTCTAGGTAAGGGGATCATCTATCCCGGCATGCTCAGGACAGTACTGCTGGTGCTTCTAATCCTTGAATGTGGTTTTGCTTTTTTGAGGGTCTGGCTATGTAGCTGAGCCTGTCCTCAAACTCTCTATGTAGCCCAGGCTGCTCTCTATCTTGTGGTGATCCTCCCACTTCAGCTTTCTGAGTGCTGGGGTTACAGGCCCATGCTGCCGTTCCTGACACCTGGAAGAATTACTAATAGCACTCTCTTTTACTTTTAAAAGTGTCCACATTAGGTTGATAACTGTGATTGCCCTGGGTATGTTATGACGTCCTTGGAGATCACTTTTGGTCCACATGCTACTTGGGTGAGTGAACGCCCAGACTCTTAACTCCTTCAGGAGGTGAAGACAAAGAGACTTTGTCTTATATAGTATGACCCTCACCAGAGCTCACTGCTTAGTCTTGCTTGAGGAAGTTGTTGACACATCTGCTGACTTCCCCGTGATGTTGGTAGCCCGTTCGTCAGCAGGAGACATCTTTATTTTCTGCATTTGTTTTCCAGTCATTGGAATGTAGGCCAAGATGGGTAAATATACTCCCACTGAGACCCTGCTGGCATTGTTGTTGGCATCTGAAACATCACTACCCTGTTTTTCTTTATCGCCTGTGAAAGCTTACCCTGAATAGTCTAACACTCAAGAGACAGACTTGCTTTATTTGCTCAAAACACAAGTTAGCAACATCTAAAATATAAAAAGTGGAAGCAAAAATATTTACATCTTCACTGGGTCGCACTGAACATTTTCTTTCTGTTTTGTTCCTCAAATTGAAACAAAGTCAGACCAAGTCATTGTTACTGACAGGCGCAGAGCAAACTCTGGGCAGCATTTTGAGTGTAAATTAAATTGAAAAAGGACCGTCTGTCCCAGGTATAATATAAATTTGGCCTGCAGACGATTCCAACGACTCTACGGTTTGTTCCAGCTGATTTCCTAAAAAGAATTTGCATGCTCCTGTTGCACGTGCTGTAACAACAGATCCCGCTTCTCCGAGCCAGCGTAGCTGGTCTGCCACGGTGTGCGCGTGCCAAAGCTTTGAGAGGCAGAGACATCTGTGCCAACATTTGACTCCTGGTGTTCGTTCTGGTTAATGTCGAGCAGATTTTAATTGCATATGACAGTCATCTTCAAATCATTTCTTACAAGTAACCTCTGTAAGAGATCTCTCCCCCTCATGTAACTTGAGTTTGTCTCTGGAAAATAGATGGTAGATGAGGCTGGTGATCTGGTCCCATTTTGTGGGCTGGGAGGACAAGGAGGGAGGAGGGAAGAATTTTCAGGTGGTCAGTGGTTGTGCTTTTGGCACTTAAGGAGAAGACTGAAATTCTCTCAGCTTGGTCAGCATAAGAAGGGAATTAATTTTCATCCAGAAATTCTCTAGCCCTCAGCTAGTAAACTGATTCCTGAGTTGAAGCAACAAATGGACTTGGGATCTGAGTTCTGTAGTAGCTTTAGAATTCATGTCTGCTAAGGCATAAGACAAAAGGCGAAGCAGACCTGGGCTCCGCGGGCTGCTCTTTGGGCTGTTTCAGAGTAATTTAAACATCCATTTTTTATGATGTCATATACAGCATACTCTGTTAGCTTGCACTTTTATTATTCTCTGTTTATTCTACATTTACTTTGATTTAGAAAATAAAATTAGATAACTAGCAATTCATTCAAGCATGGTTTTTAATTTTTATGACAGTAATATGGTAATCAATTAGTGAACCATCAGTAAATAATAAGCTTCATAGAGGAATGGATCAAATATTAAGAAAAAAGTTGTTTTCAAATAGAAATTTCATTACCTTCTGTCTAATTCTGAAGAATATTGAAATTTCTTCTTATCAGCACATAGAAAATTCATTTCCCATAGGTTAAATTAATAAATATTTATCTGAATTTCATTGTTTCACCTCATGTTTTCTGAGAACTTTCTTATTCTGATCCCTGGGTATTGATGACATGTGGGATAGTTTCTACCTGCTGCAAACTGCCATTTAGTTTTTTAAAAAATTTATTTATTTATTTATTTATTTTAAAGGTTTTTTCAGACAGGGTCTCGCCTTGTGGTTCAGACTGGCCCTGAGCTCAGCCTCAAACTCACATCACAGCAATCCTCCTGCCTCTGCCTCCCGAGTGCTGGGATGACAGGCGTGAGCCACCACGCCCGGCACTGTGGTATGTGGTACTGGTTGCTGCTGGGCGTGAGTCTCCACACCCAGTATGGTATGTGGTTACCGGGGATCTAACCCGGGTCCTTGCGCTTGCAAGACAGGCGCCGGAACCACTGAGCTATATCCCCGGCCCTAAAATTTATTTTTTTAGATTTAATTGTATTGGTACACTTTAGCTGGATACAACGATAGAGAAATTGTACCTGTACATGCTGTATCTTGATTCCTCTTTTTCTGTCACTCCCTCCCCCCTGCATCCCTTCTTCCCTTCCTTATTCAAAAGGTTTATCTCTAGTTTTCCTTTTATTGTTTTTTCTTCTCTTCCTTCCATCCCTCACTTCCCTCCCTTGTTCCCCTTCTCGTTTGAACATTTTCTTCCCATTTCTCAATATCTGTTATACATTTTGGCCTTTCTTTACTCTTTCAGTTTCTCACACTAGAGAGGCAATGGAATATTTATTTTATCACACGTGTCCAGTTTATTTCACTTAAGAATATTGTCTCAAGGTGCATCCACTTACTAAGAAATGACTCAAGTTTATCCTTCATGGCAGAATAGCACTCCATTGTATTAAAGCACATCTTCATTCATTCATTTATGGGCATTTGGTATCTAAATATTAGAAAAGAAACACTAATTCTGCCGGAAGATTGAATGGGTAGAACTCTTGAAAATGAATCCGGCAGGGCATTGGCTTAAATTTGAGGTGCGCACGAGGCTCTGATATCTGAATTGGATAGGCAAAGACTTTGGGAACACAACCCTAATCACACAGGAAATATTACCAAGAATCAACAACTGGGATCTCTTGCTATTCACAGTTGTTTGCACCTAGCAAAAGAAACCAGCAATGGAGTGAAGAGAAAACACTCAGAGTGGAAAAAAGTTTGGCCCGCTGTTCCTCAGATTATAAAAATCTCAAAAAAAAAAAAAAATCAGACCTTCCAAATTTAAAGATGCAATCCAAAAATGGGCATCTGAAATGAATAGATCTCAGATAAACATGTAGAAACAGCAAATAAACATGAAAAAATTTCAACATCACTGGTCATTTGAAGGATGCAGATGAAAACAGCACTGAGATTCTACCTCACTCCACAAAGAACGGCTGCTACCAGGAAATCAACCAACACCAAGTACTGGTGGGGCTCTTGTGAGAAAGGGACTCCTCTCCACTGTTGGTAGAAGTGTAGACTGGTGCAACCACCGCGGAGATCCGTGTAGACAGTCTTCAAGTAGCTAAAACTAGGGGCTCCATCTTCCTCTGGTTGATGAAGGAATTAAAAGCAACATACCACAGCAATGTATGCACGCCCATGTTTACATCTGTGCAGTTTATAAATACTCAATTTTACGGGATGTAGGCCTCATGGTCATTATTACTGAGGAGGGTGGGAACTGTTAGTATCATTATTAACATCATCATTGGTATCTGTTAAATGAACTTCTGCCATCTAACAAGTTGAATGTGAGGCACTTCCGCAAATTCTCTCATTGAATTCTCCCCTCTCTACTTTGAGAAAGGCACTATTATTACTCTTGTCCTACAGACAGTGACGCTGAGGCTGAGCCTGAGAAAACGTTACTTATTCAAGGCAGCGTATCAGGCTGGAGTCAGAGTGACACTGAAAAGCTCGTGTCTGTGGACCTCACCGTCTCCTGTCACGCTCCATTCTCCTTTTGGGGAAGCTGCGAGACCCGGAAGACCTAGAGTAACCAGGGCTTTTCCCTGAGTGGAATCCGGCAGGGCATTGGCTTAAATTTGAGGCATGCGTGGAGCTCTGATATCTGAAGCTTCTTTCCTTAAATAAAGAGCAACTTTGCTTTTATATATGAAATGATCTTGCTTCTCCTGTAGCATCTAAAACCGTGTGTAAGACGGAACAAACACTGGACACAGTGGAATCCATTTACTCTTTTAAAAAACCCCAAACTATTCATTTCTGTTTCATTGTACTACAAAAGTGAAATGGCTTGGTAAAATATTTGGCCTGAACAGTTAGTCTTAAATTGTTCCATGTGCCCTTCCGGAAACTTGAAATCAGCTTTGAAATTGGTCTTGTCATTTTCCTCAAACACTCTTAGCAGATATATGTGGGGCTGCAGTGCCATCCTGTGGCTGAACTGCTGAACTGTTTTTCCTACAGACCCCTGGAACATGCTCTTGCCGGGCTGTTTTGGATGTAGACAGGACAGGGTTTGTGTGATAGTCCCTTCCTCCCTCCCCTTCCCTCCCCGCTCGCCCTCCCTTCCTCTCCCCTCCTCTCTGCCCTCCCTCTGTCCTTTCCTTTCCTCCCTTCCTTTTCTCTTTCCTTCTTTTCCACCACTGTTTCCAGCATCCTCCGCTGAGCAACCTCCCCAACTCTAAAGCTTCACGTCTTCCACCTGAAAGATGGTTTCCCAGGACGTGAGTGTTCGTAGCGAGCTTCTCCCCTCTGTCGAGGCTGCTCTGTGTGTGTAGGAAGATTCTACCCTGGGGAGTCTGAAGACCTGAATTCCAGCCCTGGCTCTGGTGCATAGAAGCAGTTTAGTTTCTTGGAGTCAAATTGAGTTAATTGTAAATCCTTTTCTGGCATGAAAATCGTTGGTTTTATTTCAAACCCAAATGTATTGGCACAACTGTTAAGTGAAGCTATTTTTATTTTGCATCGTGAAATCTCTAATACCATCACTCCTGTGGCATTTTGGAAATCCCACAAGCCACGATGATCCAAATGCAGAAATCCAAAATAGGGGCTTTTTGGAAGCAGTGCATGCGTGTGAGAAATTGAAGAGGTTTGGATGACCAGGGGTTTCACATCTGCTCCACTGTGGCCAGGTTAGACGGTGGTCACAGGGGCAAGGGCGGCAGCCAGAGCGGTACCAGGGAGCCTCAGGCTGACTCAGCAGATGCTACAGTCACATCAAAGGGCCACTGAGGACCACAGCGAGGAGCGGAATGTATTTCTGTGGACTTCCAGTGTTGAGGAGTGTATCCTGGAAGCAGATTCGGGCCGTTTCGTGTTGTTTCCGAGACATAACTAGGACCCATGTGATGGGGCACATTGAGGAGGACTTAATTTTAGATCGTGGAAATCTTTCACATGTGGAAAATTGTCCTCTGCTGCCTCATGCTGCCCTTTGTGCTACTACAAGTGGGCACTCCTGGGGTGGGGGTGAGGCCAGTTGTGGGCATCCAGGAATGGTGCCAGTGATGTCAGTGTGGAGAATTTAGAGTGATTTTCAGACCAGTGATTCTGTGATTGCTAGAAATACTTCCTTATTTAGCATCACACACAGAAACTCTTTAAATGAAGATCAACAGGTATTTCTTGCAAATCTTGTTTCCAGGTGAAGTTCTAGGTGCTGGGAATATAAGAAGAGAAGATAGACAAGGTCCCTATCCTAGGTAAATTCACGAGCTCAGATCTGGGGGACAACAAAGTATATTACAGTTTGTGTTTAAACCTTGTGAGCTATACAGTCGTTTCCGGCAAGTTCAGGTTTTAGGTTTCCACGTATGTGGTACGGGCCTTGTCTTTGAAAGCTCCAGAAATGGTGAGGAAGTCTGAATGTATCGTGTTTTAGTTACTTTACTGCTAAAGAGTCCTTCAGTGTGGTGGGTTTGTGTCCTGTAATGAAGCCGCTGCGCCTGCTTTTTAATTGCCTTCTCGAGGTGAGTCCTAGACCCACGTAGACGAAACTTTAACAGCTTCTTTCTTCCATTGCTGCAGTCTGTTTTGTTGGGGAAAGAGGAGCTTCGTCTAAATTTATCATCCTGATTTGAGAATCTGGAACAGGCATGTACTTACCTGTGTTTGGTTCTGTTGACTTGAGTGTTTTCTACTGACTTAATTCAGTAATGCTTGAGAACATCTGCTGTTCGGCTCTGTGCTAGGTTCTGTGATACAACAACACTTAAGACATGGCGCTTGTTTTCAGAATATCACAGTTTAGGTTTGAAATCACCCACGTGTGAAGAACTTAGTGTGACACGTGATATAGGTTGAACAACTCGAATCTGAAAATCCAAAATGTTCCAAACTACAACTTTCTGAGCATCGACAAAATGTCACTAGGGGAACATTTCCCATCTGACCTATTTATCAGGTGGTCTGAGGAGGCCCCCGAAGCAGAGGTGGGGACCTTCGACTCACTCCACCTGTGGGGGAGGCTGAGGTTTGCGGACTTGCATCACAGAAAAAGAAATGTCTAAGACCTGTCCTAAGAGGCACACAAAGATATTTGTTAGGCAGAATTTTATAGTACACACTCAAAGAAAATAGAATGTGAGCGGGAAAAGGCGCCCTGTGTCTGTGAGCCGGGTGCACTGATACGGTTTTATGTTAGAAGTCTGTGGAACTTGTAAATCTATGGAAAAGAGGATTTCATTTATAATAAGAAAGAAATGTCCCTTTCTACAGTGGGGGAGTGATGGCTATTCCCAGTGACAGGGGCGGCCAGTAACCCCTCATGAGGGAGGGGCCCATCTGAAGGGGAACGGCAGGCATGTTAGTGGGCTTGTGTCCTGAAGCTGCAATTTTGCTTAAAGTACGATTTTAAAATTGTGATATTCCTTGTCTTCTTTCTACGCTATATTTATTTTTTAAATTCTACCTTAAAACCAAAAATGTTGGTGCACTAAAAATATCATATGAAATTATCTTCAGTTTATGTGCATAAGGTGTGTATACAACATAAATGAATATTATGTTTAGACTTAGGCCCCTTTTCTGATATATCTCACTGTTATAATGAAATATTCCCATATCCAAAAAGAAACACCCCCCTGAAATCTGAAACAATTCTGGTTCCAAGAATTTAGGATCAGGGATACTATAAACCTACATAAATAGGTTGAGTATTTAAATATAAATATATGAATAAACAAAACAAAAAGTGTATATAAATAAATAAAATACCTCAGTTTATGAACTTAATTATTTTCACTATTCTAGTCACAAGCCAGAGGTACCACTGTAGTATAAATAATAAAAATAAATAAAATTACAACATACACATAAATAAGTAAATGAGATGTGTGTTTGTAACACACTCATGGCAAAGATGGAAATAAAGCAATGATCGTTTCCGCCTAAGGACATCAGAAAAGTCTTCAACAACAGCCAGTGTTGATTGTATGGCTCTTCTTCCTGCCTTCCTTCTTCCGGTTCCTCCTCCCCCTCCTCACCTTCCTTCTTCTCCGTTGTCATTACTAATGCTAGCATCTAAGCACTTGCCATTTAATCCTCACACAAGCCACCTCATGACCATCTTATCATTGGAGTTAGAGTTTGGACCACCGTTGACACCTGAGAGGTATTAACAAAAATACTTAAGTACAGAGTAACTTTCAAAGCTAAAAAGGAGGATACTGTGAAAGGCTGTCGAATGCGCTGAATTATTATTTGACAGAGCTTGTTTATGGTACTTCGGGTGTAAGTAGATAACAGTGTTGGGTTTGGTGTCATCAATATTAACTTCTGGCGGGGGAGGGAATCGGCTCATTTGTGGCCCTGTTCCCCAGGCCTTGGAATACTTGCTGTGGGCCAGTGTGTGCATGGAGTCCTCCGTGCCGCTCCTGGCCGTCCGGTACCTGACCTGGCGGGCCACCCTCTACACGGCCGTGTGCCAGAGCTACTACGACTGCCAGTCCGGTCTTCACGGGGAGGTATGTGGCTTTTTACTTCTCATGATTTCACTGTTTGGGCTATAGCTCTTTCATCATTTTCTTCTTTACAAGGCCTCAGGGAACAAAGAACAAAACAGAACAACATGAAAACAATCCAAGAATTGAAATTAAACAAAGACAAGAACTCTTTATTAGAAGGAATTTGTTGGCTTTCCCCTTCCGTTGATTTCCTGTTCTACTTTCCCTCTTTCCTTTCTTCTGTGTTAATTTCCGCCTTCTTCGCTTGTCTTTTGCGTAAGCTCTCTGTTATCTTCCCTACTTTGTTTTGCCCTCCTTCCCTGTTTTATTTTGCATTTACATGCCCCATATTTTGCCTTTATCTTGGTGTTTTCTCTGCTTCCAACCACCATTTATTATATTGTTTCCTCTTTTCTTCTTTTTCTGCACGCCATCTAGGCTAAGTACTTGAAATACTACCTAACTTGTTATGGGCTTCCATTGGCTTGTGTGTATTTCTGCACATGAACCAGGGTGAAACTCTGGGGTAGAGTGTTTGCTCCAGGCTGTAGCTTCCATCCCCAGGCGCTGCAAACAAATAAAGTTAAAAAATAAAAAAGCACTCTCTCTACAGTACCTGGTTCTGGCTTTGCCAGCACAAAGCGTTGGTGAAAATAAGAATCAGCTCTCCTTCCATTGGGCCAACTTGTTCCTGGACCAGTGTACATGGCATGGCAAAGGAGTGAAGGCTGATTTCAGGACTTGGTTGGGACTCTTGGGTAGAACACATCTTTTACAACCAAGCAAACACCTGCTCAAGTACCGTTCCTAACCAGGAATCTGTTCTGTGGCCCAGGACTAGTTCTTTTTACACTCAGGGTCTTCCTGACTGAATTAGTGCTGGAGTTGGATGGTAGTGGCCCATAGGCAGAGGAAGAGCCGAATTCAGCTGTCTGGGGATACTGTTATAACCCAGGGTACATCCTGGATCCTACTTACTGTTCATGTGCAGTTAACCTTAGCGGTCTAGAGGAGGCACAATTTGTATGACTGTTGAATTATCAGGGAATTGCATTGAATGTTTATGAAATTTTGACCTTTGATTCCTATTGGCATTTTTTGTTACTGGAAAATTTAACCCTTCATACATGTTAATATTGTTTGCCTGGGAGCATTTTCATTATAATTTTAGAAACAAAATATTTCAAACAAATGATAACATTAGTATATGAAACCTTTTCATTGAACTGTCTACAGCTCTTTTCTACTTTTGTTTTTATCCCTAGAGAATGGTAAGGATGTAGATATGGTTAAAGAAGTAAGCCTGGCTTCTCTGTTCCTTTCCTCAAATATTTATTAAATATTTCCTGTCTATTGGGTTATTGAAGCTAAAAAATGAGACAGGGTGTTTAAAGCCTTCCCGGGGTAGTGGACAATGTGAGCCACATGCATTACTAGGGAGACTGGGATTGGAGATTGCACCTATGGATGGATGCATGCGAGCGTGTGTGTGTGCATGTGCATGAGCGTGTGTGTGTGTGTGTGTGTGTATGTGTGTGTGTGTGTGTGTGTGTATACAAGCGTGCCTGTATGCAGTGCCGGGGGAGTGAAGACCTGGATGAAGTTTCTGTAGAGTAGATATTTTGGCTCCCTTTACTCTTTTGAATTTCATAATTCATAAACTTAGCATATCTCACAGTTTATTAACTCAGATCTATGGAGTTCAGTGGTGCTTATGTAAGGAAATGACAGTCTGGGTAGCGACTGTGTGATGGGGTCAGCTGTTCCACCTTCCGTCTGATTGTCACGTTAGAGTAAACGTCTAGGACCACAAAACATACTGTCTTTATCCATTTTTAATCACTACGTTCTAACTTATTATGCATTAAATTTATTTTAAATGTGCACAGGCATTTGCTCGGCGTGCTTTAGGTAAAATTGATGAGTTAAGGCAACTGGATTTAATGAGTTCCTCACAATCACAGGAAGAATCCAGAAGACATTACAGAGAGGCCACAATAAAGGTATGAAAATTGCATGAACTAAAAGAAAGGCATGGTGCTCTGGAGTTGACTAAGTGCTTCGGATGGTGCTGAGGAGCACATCTCACTGTTTCTTCATGTGTGATTGTTTTTTTGAGGCAGATGGCAGTGATGATCTTCAAAAGAGGAGTATTTGAATCTAGGAGAAAAAACAAAGCTTATTTTAGACCAAAGACGAGAGTTAACCTCAAGGAAACACAAAGTGTAAGTCTTCTCTCTTTATGACCCTTTCTGCAGTATGTTTGTGTTTTCCTTCTGGGGCTTTTCAGCTTCGTCACTAAAGGAAGACTGAATCGTGTCCTGATCTGATGCTCTGCACAACTGGGCCAACAGAGGGAAGAGTGTTTTCCCTGTCTGCCTCTGGCCTCATTTCATCCTTTTGTGCAAGGTCTTTGCGCTTTTAACACAATCCAGTTATGCAATGGTAAGGGACACAAGGCCTCGGAGCAGCGTGGGAAAGCCTGAAGGAGCAGCCCAGGCCAAGGGGCAGGCTGGGCAGGTGGGCACAGCCCTTGCCTTTGACCGCCTCGCATTAGCTCTCAGGCCTTGAGGATGGAGGCAGGTGGAGGTTCCTTTTCTCCTTAGTTTCCGCTGCGCCTTCGGGAGTGTTCAGCATGAGGTTACAGTGCAGCCGTGAACAAGCCCGCCCTGCAGGTGGCCAGAGTTTCCTGGAGAAGTCAGATACTGGAAAAATTGTTGGGAAAATTGGCAGAAGACGGCTGCTCAGGGCCAGGCTGAGGAGCAGCCCTCATTTTGAAAGTGACTAGTCTCTGCCAGGATGTAGGGGAGACCGCTGGAGGGCCTTACTGGTCTCTCAAGCGCTGCAGGGAAGTGGCGTGTCCTAACCAGGCCCACAGCTCTCTCTCCTACAAGTGTATCAGGTCAGCAGCTCTAGAGACTGTCCGCCGGAAGAGAGTGAGACAAGGCTGTGCCGTGTGGAACACCCGCCCTTCCCCTCTGCCTCCTCCTCCCCACCTCAGTTTTGTCTTTTGGAGCTCAGTATCCTCCAAGGCCCAGTTCTGTCTGCTTGGTGCTGTCCATGGCTAATCTAGACAGCCATGAGTTCTCCTCAGTGTTTCTACGAGTAAACTGAAGTTAAAAGCTGTAGGTCAGGGGATGATGAGCATTTCTCACAGAAGAGTTGTGGAACCTCCAGTGACAGGCCTTCTCTTCTCATTCCCTTTTGACGTTACCAACATTTCTCTAAAATAAATTACAATATGGAAGTACAAATATTTTTGCATATAATGTCATTCCATTGCTACTTAATGTGGCTATATTGACTATTAAACCTGGAAGTACTCCTTATTGTATCCTTTTTCTGCCATGTCTCACCCTGATCAATGGGATATGACTGGTTGGGATGGTAACTTACCAAGTCACAGGCAATGCCTTGAATGAGGGTTGAACTATCCACATCAGTTTTCTGAAGGAATAATGTTGATGGGACTGGGAATTTAGCTCAACAGTGCCACTCCTTGCCTTGCAAGGGCCAGGTCATGAGTTCAATCCCTGACACCACCAAAAAAAGAAAAGAAAAAAGAAAAGAAGAAAAGGAGTAGTAATGTTGTTACCCTTGTAAGAAATCAGGGGACAATTTCTTCTTCCCCATTCACATTTTTTCATGAATAAACTGAATTGAAATACCCAAAGCTACAAAATTATTATTGCTTAGCTCTTATTTGAAGATTTTTGGCAGCAAAGTTAAATATATTTTCAAAGAGAAGTGCTTAAAATTCCAGATAAAATTATATGAAAGCTTAT
>PVIR01007128.1:50761-62544 GCA_004026965.1 Petromus typicus
AAAGCGAGACCCTGTCTCAAAAAAAAAAAAAAAAAAAAAAAACATTTTAAGGGGCCGGGGATATAGCTCAGTGGTTCCGGCACCTGTCTTGCAAGTGCAAGAGCCTGGGTTTGATTCCCTGGTAACCACATACCATACTGGGTGTGGAAACTCACGCCTAGCAGCAACCAGTACCACATACCACAGTGCCAGGCGTGGTGGTTCATGCTTGTAATCCCAGCATTCGGGAGGCAGAGGCGGGAGGATTGCTGTGATGTGAGTTGGAGGCTGAGCTCAGGGCCAGCCTGAATCACAAAGCAAGACACTGTCTCAAAAAAAAAAAAAAATTTAGATATAGATATAGATATAGATGTAGATATTTAAAAGACATAAAAATTAAAACTCAAGCACTAAAAACAATTGTCAAGTATAACAAATAGCAATGTCTATTAAAATAATGAGTTCACTCAAATATATTTTGAAAATTAAAATCTTTCCTACATAAATGGTCAAAGATTAACAGATAATCCACCAAAAAAGGAAACAGAAAGAGTAAACAAAAATATAAGGAAAAGGTGAATCAAAGAAAGTGATTTTTAAAAAAACTAAATTAGCAAAAACAGGTTTAAACAAATTTGCTAGACAAATTAGCAAAATATTTTGCTACAAACAATATTAAAGCAATAGCTGTGACAAAATCGGCACACACAGGCCGCTAGGTTGGAAATGGGAGTGTCCATGGTGGAAAGCAGTTAGGTAACACGAGCCAAGAGCAATAAAAACATTTGTGTCCTTTAACTCAATAATTATATTATTCCAGTTTTATTTACAAGAAATAAAGGAAAGGAAAAATAGTACTCCTCAATATGTGGCATATTTACAATAGCAAAACATTTGGAAACAACTAAAACAATGGAAATTAAAATATTAGACAAATTGTGGTTAGTATACTGCACATAATATATTTCTTTTTTTAAAATGTCAGACAGGACACATGTGAATCTAACTGACTCCCCACCAAGTTTGCTCAACCTTTAAATGTCATGGTGTCCAAGGCATCTACTCTATAAGATGTGCTATGTTAATTCTTGAACATAACACACCTAGCCCAGCAAGCACTCTGTCACACTGCTCCCTCAACAAACTTTGCTTTGGCTTCCAAGTGGTGATCATGTTAACCTAGAAAGTCTAGCCCCCTTTTTCCTGTCTGGTTAATTCCTACCCATTGTTCCAAAGTCACTCAAAAATCCAGGACTGACTGCAAATCAGTCTTTCCTATTGTAACTATACTTAAAAAAAAACCTAAGGTCCAGGGATTTAGTTCAGTGGTGCCACAGCTGGCCATGCAAGTGCAAGATCATGAGTTTGATCCTTGGTGCTACACACACACACACAAAATCTAGATAGTCAATACACAGCAGTTGAAAGAATGAATGAATGAATGAATGAATGAATGAAAAATTAAACAATTACAATTACTAATGACTTATTAGGTGCTAAGAAACTCCCAAGGGCTTATGTTTAACTCATAATCTCTATCATCATTTACTTCTCAAGCTTATCAAAGATAGAATTACTTGATAAATGTATTTATTTAGTTTCCATACAAAAATGTAATCTTTATCTTGTTCACATAGTACATACTTTTAAAATGTTTTGTTTTGTTTTGTTTTGTTTTGTTTGTGTGTGTGTTTTTGTTTTGGTTTTTTTGAGACAAGGTCTCGCTTTGTAGTTCAGGCTGGCCCTGAGCTCAGCCTCCAACTCACATCACAGCAATCCTCCTGCCTCTGCCTCCTGAGTGCTGGGATTACAGGCGTGAGCCACCACGCCTGGCACCGTGGTATGTGGTACTGGTTGCTGCTGGGGTGAGTCTCCACGCCCAGTATTGTTATGTGGTTACCGGTGATCGAACCAGGGCCCTTGTGCTTGCAAGACAGGCGCAGGAACCACTGAGCTATATCCTCAGCCCTAAAACACGTTTTTAAAGCTTCAGTTGACTTATGGATTCAACAGCATAGAAGCTAAATGATTAGAGAAGCCATTGCATGATAGAAAAAAGGTCCAAAGCGGTTTTACCCATGCTTTTATTTTTCTGTCTTTATGACTTTACCTCAAGAAGAGAAACAAATGAAAGAGAGTCAAGGGGAATAAGGCTGGTATCTTCCAGATGGATATAAATTTTAGATATGTCCGCTGGACTTGGTCTTATGGGCAATCTCAATGCAGAAAACAAACCATTTGCTAGAGACCATGAAGACGAGACCATGGAGACGAGTTGTCTGTAGGAGGGGAGTCACCCTGGGTGGCATGAAACTAAATGGTTGGAGCCCTCCATGGCCCCAGCAGTCCCCAATGTGTCAGTGTACAGCTCATCCACTCCCCTTCAGAGTTAGCTGCCACAAGCCTAGCTCGCTATACTATACACCCCTGTTTCAAACAGGAATTTGAGCACATTCCATATTAAAATTTCCTGCAGTGCTTATTTATTAAGAGTGTTCCATCAGACCCATGACCCTGGAGATTGAGTCTTGAATTTGGGAAAGCGGCAATGAATGTTGCACAGGAAGACTTTAGTATCAGTTCTGGAAGGCTAGAGTTAAAGTGTCACAAAGCATACAGAGATGGCATGAGCCCAATAAAAAGAGCGTAATAAAACAGCCTATTTCCATTGCTTTGGATTAAACTGACCACTTTTATTTATTTATTTATTTTTAGTATTAGTTAAGCTTTTCTCGACCTTCTAATATCCTTATGAGATGTGCTGCATTTGCTTTTTTATTCCAGTTGCCTTGGCCACGGACCTCCACGGAACGGCTGTTGGATGAAATGTTTGACAGCACCGCTAGCCGGTTTCTGGCTGTCGTAGAAGCCCTTTCTGATTCAAATCGGCGAATATTGCAAACGGGGCCTCTTGTTACAGATGATTTGGATCTGCGCGATGTTGTCTCAGAACTGTTTATGGCAGGAAGAGAACTTTTAACAAGTAAATTAGATGTTAAGATAATGCTTTGTGGTGAACGTGAATAACAGAAATTTTAGCATGTGAATCCACGTGTAAAAAACTGATACTCAGTTTATATATTCACTTGGAATTCATCAACCTTGCTAAAGTCAACTGATAAAAATTCGAACAATTTGTTAGTGTTTTGTACACAGTTATCTGTAAATAAGGATGATTTAGCCTTCTTTCCAATTCTTAATCTTTTAATTTCTTTTTTGTTCATTTCTTGACTTTCTGGATTGGCTAGGATGTCTACTAAAGACATGGTCTTACTAGTCATCTTTGTCTTATCTTTTATCTTAAATGGAAAATTTGCAACATTTTCCCATTAGTTATGTGCTTGCAGCTGGGGGGTATAACTCGGGGAGGGGATTTACCTTACACGAGACTGTGGGTTTGATCACTAGAACTGAAAAAAAAATAGGAATTTTTAATAAATATCCTAATTCAAAATTTTTTATACATGGTTTCCTAAGAGTGTTTTGTTTGTTTTTAATTCTGGATAGGAGATGAATTTTATCAAAAGCCTTTTCTAGATTTATTGAAATTTGCTGAGTTGATTAAACAGCTTTCTCTTCTTACACTGAATGTTTACTTAACTTTTAGTTACCTTCTAATTTTGGGATAAACCTAATTTGGAGGTGAGGATTAGCCTTTTGATATATTGCTTGATTTTCTTGCTAACATTTAATATTTCTGCTGTTCTGAATGGATTTTTCTTCCTTTTACCTTTTTTTTAGGATTTGTTTTCAAGATCATGCTGGTCTCAGTAGTTAAAAATTATCCTTCCTTTATTATGTAACAGTATTTGTTTCAGATTCTTATTATTTCTTCTTCATTGGCTGAATTTATTGGTGAAGCCATCTGGGCCAGGGATTCCCTTTCTTACCGTGGATTCAATGTCTTCCATAGATATAAAATTATTTCCTTTTATTGTTTTTCTGCATCTTCCATCAGTTCATTAGATGATCTACTCTTTAAAAATTCCCATTTTGTCCAATGGTTTTAAATTTTCATTGAGTTCTTTATTTCATTGCGGTCTTCTTAGTGTCTACAAGTCTGCCCTACTGTCCTCCTTCATTTCTGACATTAGTCAGTTTGTTTTTTATTTTACATTGTGCGTTTTTCCAAGTGTCCATCAATTTCCTTAGTCTTTTCAAAGAAACAATGTTTGCCTCTATTGATCCCTTCTACTATATATCATCTTTCTGCATTATTAAATTTTAATTTTTATTTTCCTTTCTTAGGTTTGTTTTGTTGATTTTAAAAGCCTAATAATGAAAGTTGAGATCATTGATTTTCAGAATGTATTGCTTAATATATGGGCATGAAGATGTTTCTTTCTAAATACAGCTTTCGCTAGGTACTTGAAGTTTGGCCATATCATACTTTTCCTAAGTTTGATTAAGAATATTTTCAATTTCCAATGTAATTTTTTCTTCATCTATAAGCTGTGAGTCAAAATATAGGGGAGCTTTTAAATGCTGTATAGTCATTTTGATGTTGACTTTTAGCTTCATTACTCTGTGGTCAGGAAGGTTAATGTGTATTATCAGAAGCTGTTAATACATGTTGACATATGGCCAGTTTTCATACATAGTATAAACTCAGGAAGACTATAGTTTATTTTTTGAGTGTATTACTTTATAATTACTGTTTCAGTCTTTAGATCATGTAATTAGACCTTTTCTATCTCTATTCATTTTTTGTCAGCTTTTTCCATGAATTGCAAGGAAATGTGCTAAACATCTTCCATTGTAGCTTTTTGTCTGAGTGGAATTGCTTGAGCATAGGCTATGCCTACATTTTGCTTTCACAGATACTATTACCCCATTTTGTACACTCACCAGCATTTTATGAGTTCTAATTGTTCCAAATTTACATTAACACTTAGTATTTTTTGTGTTTTAATTTTGCGATTTAATGGTATTACATTGTGGATTTAATTTGCATTTTTCTGATGCACTTTTTCATAAATTTTTTAATCACTTGTATACCCTGTTTTGTGAAGGACTTGTTCAAATCTTTTACCCATTTTTCTTGTTGGCCTATTTGCCTCTTTCTCCTTGATTTGTAGAAATTCATTATGTATTTTGGATCTAAATCTTTTACCGAATACTGCAACATTCAGCATTGAATATTGCAAATGTCTTTTTCCATTTGATGCTTTGCCTTTTCGTTGTCTTAACGATGCCTTAATGAGAAAGAAATTGAATTTTAATGTAGTTCAATTAATCAATATACCCTTTATAGTTTATTTCTTGTGTCATGTTTAAGAAATCTCTGCTACTCTAATATGTAAATATATTCTCTTATGTTTCTTCTGTATGCTTTATTATTTTTCTTTATATAAGGTCTACAAAATTAAGTCCTTTTGGTTGATATGAAGTAGGGATTAAGATTTGTTTATTTCTATCTGGCTATCCAATTGATACAGGACTAGTTTTTGAGGACAGCTTCCTTTCCCTATTGACTACAATACTCCTTTGTCATGAAGCAGGTGTCTGTATGTGTGTGGACTGTTCTTTCACTTAGCAGCATTCTCTTGAGGTATGTCCAAATTGATGTATTAGTAGCTCACTGCTTACTATTGCTGAGTAGCATCCCATCGTCCACAGCTGGTTTAATCCTTTACTTGTGAAGAACATTTGAGTTGTCTCCAGCTTTTGGCTACTAAGAATAAAACTTTTATGAATATTTGAATATTAGTTTTTGTGTGAAAATAATTTTTCTCTTCTCTGGGATACTCTGGAGTGCAATTACTGATTCATATGGTAAGTGCATATTTAGAAAACGCATAGTAGTTCCATAAAAAACTGTTATATCCTTCAGGACGATTTTACTATTTTTTATCTGATCAGTGATGTGTGGATGATTCAGTTACTTAAATTTGTTGACAATATTTGGTACTACCACTTTTTTCCAATATTGATCCCCTGGCCTGGTTCTTGTTAGGCACGGACTCTGCCACCAAGCTACATCCCCAGCCACTGTATTAAATTTTAGTGCTTCTTATAGCTATATGGTGCTTATCTCATCATGTCTTTAATTTGCATTTCCCCAATGACAAAAGATGCTGAACAGCTTTTCATGTGCATATTTGCCATCTGTACATTTATTTCTCTTCAGTCTTTTGCTTATTTTTGTAATTATAGGGCTTATTTTTTCCCTCTAGCCTTTTGAGTTTTATGTTTTAGATACAAGTCCTAATCATAGCTTCTATAAGACAGTAAATGCCTTTATTAAGATTTCTCCCTTCATCATTACTCCTTATTTTGCATTGCTTTCAAAATTCATTTTTGCTCAGCACTTTTAAGTGCTTTATATTTTACTTGTCTCTTTTTAAATTTATATTTTATTATATTCTTATATTTTATTGTATTCTTATATTTTATATCCTTGTATTTTATTATATCTGTTGTACAAGTGGGGTTAGTAACCCAGAACTACTTTGGGCTCTTATATCTTTAATTGTTCATATTACTTCATTTTCCCCTATGTTTACCTTAACTTAGCTTGTATTAGACTAAGACATCTGTATCTCCCCAATATCCTATTTCTTATTTTCATTTCTTTCTTCTTGTTGTCTTCTGTGAAGGCTTCTCAATAATCTGATTTTCTAGGTTACTCATTTGTTCTGTGACTCCTTGGGCCTACGGTTCTGTCCACTTCTGAGCTGTCTCAGCAATGGCACACTTCCTATAACCCGACTCCACAGCAGCTCATCCTTTCTGACATCTCCTCTGTCTCCGAGCGAGCCGTTGTGGTGCGTAAATTCTTGTCCACCCCGTTCCATTTTCCTCCTTCCTCGAAAGATGCTGGCACCTTTAATTCTCCTTCCTCCTCCTTCTGTGGCCTCGTGACCGTCGCTGTTCTGGCTACACGTCCAGGAGGAGCAGAGGTGGAGAGCGGGGCCTTAGTGCGCGCGCTTTGGAGTGAATGTAGCGCGCGCGCACGTGGGCTTGTGCGTGATGTGCGTGCGTGCGTGCATGGGCGCGTGAGTGCAGCCGCGCACCCCCCATCTGAGGCAAGTGCCTGTGGTACCACCGTTTTCGTCATCTCCGAGAGAAAAACACAAGTTCTTGGGTAAGAGTGTTCTTGAATTTCCTTCCCTGAAACCGCAAACCTTCCCATCATGCGCGCCCATCCTTTCCACTGTGTCGCTGACATGGAAGTGGTTTTCCTCCTTTAAGCCGGTTCCTTCCACTGGCCCGTTTGTTTCATATCCGCTTCCTTCCCCCATCTCCTTGGCACAGTCAGAGTTATCAAAGGGATTGTATATTTTCACTGGCCCAGATTTCCTTCTTACTTCCCTATCAGGGAGTCTTCAGAACCTAACACTATTCGTATCTTGGATAACCTTCTTTATTGCTAAATCAAAGGTTATTTTCAGTCATTTTCTTCCTTCACTCTTGGCAGGATTGGTTCTACTGACTACTTGTTTTACTGAGCACTCTTTATGGCAGTCCTTTCTGTGCCCTTCGCTAATGTGCTGTTTCTTACCGTTCTGTCCTGGACAGTAAACAGTGGCCATAGCTGATCTTAGCATTCACTGTGAATGCTCCGTGATAACGCTGCGGGCAATATCCCTAAGCTAGATCTTTCTTTTTTTTTTTTTTTTTTTGAGTTTTCTTTCAATACACGCCAGCTAACTGTTTCAGATTGGACAGTCCTCCTTTTGGGTAAGTTGTTTGACTGTCCTCTTCTCCCAAACCTTGCTGGTTCCTGTTTGCCCCCATAGCACCCTGTATTTGCCCACTCAGAGTTCTTCTTTGCTCCATGAGAGTAGTCAGCCACGTGGCTGGTGTTTCCCTAGTGCTTGGCAGTAAGAGACAGCTAACACTTAGTAGATGTTTCTTTGTACAGATGATACTAGAATCTTTCTCTTTGTTTCTCTAGTTTCAAACACTGGCACACCAGGAATGCTTGATTTTCCAAAAACATCTCTTCTGGAATCTATGATAGAAAGAAAAAATATTATTTCTATGGATATTGCTGTGAAATTTATAAAATTGGCTTTTACTTATGAAGAATGGAGTTTATTTGAATCTTTGGCGTGGCAACTTTCTTCTTTTTTCCAGGTAATATGTGCAGAACCATTCATTTGTTTTTGTTTCTTAAAATGACACTGGTGTGCTACTTAACCTGTGGGCTCTACTTCCCTAAGACGCAGGATGATCCAGAGACAAAGAAAGCAGAGAGGGACTTAACGCTTCTGCTTGCCATTGAACCTCTCATCAACGTAAAGAGAAACAAGGGCATGATCTTTCCTTTGGAAAACTATAAAGAAGGACAGACGATTCAACTTTATTTAAAAAATATTGCTTTTGATGGTGAGTATTTAACTTTTTGAAAAACTTAGCTTAATCTGATAATGAACTTGCTTTTTCTAGGGGAGGTGAGAGAAGACACATGTTCAAGGTGGTGACAGTAGGGGCTGCAAAGGCTCCAACGTGAGGATGCACTTGCCCCTTGAAAGACTGGCCGGGGCCGGTGGGACTGGGCTCCCTGGTGGGACGGTGCACTGTAGAGTGTGGTAGGTGACAAGGTTGGAGAAAGAACTGGCCTCCCGGGGATGTGGCTTCTAGGCCTCAGAAGAATGCAGCATTTATTGCTGGCCGTAGTTTTGAGGAGTGGAATGAAGACTGACTTTGAGGACCCAAAATCAAACAGCAGAGGCGCTGCTTTCCCTTAGTAAGAGGAGGTCTGATTGTCCCTCCTCTGTCCAGCTTGCAGTGCTTACTGCCCTAGGATTTAAGTACTTTCACACTTACTGTGTATGTCATTGAAAATCTAGTCTACTTTGTAGGTTAGTGAGACTTACTAGTTGATGAATTCCTTGTTTTAATTAATTAATTAACCTCATGTTATGTTTCCCATGTAATTAAGACTTTGCATGTTTACAAATTAATGCTATACTTTTTTCTTCCACTCTTTTCTGGGTATTTTTCTTTCAATTGCCACATTTTAGATGCATTTTATTACTATAAACTTCTTGAGTTTCTTTGGATGTAATTGGCATACATAATGTGAATAAAAACATTGTAATAATTATTTTAATTGGATCAGGGTGACAAATTAAATTTCATTTAGAAGTGTTTAAATTGTCTTATTAAAATGGTATTTACTCAGATATCATTTATGGCATTTTTGTAGAATTTCTGTGTCTTTTGTATTGAAGTTTTGTAATTATCCAAAAAATTTTGCTTCATTTTCTTCTCCTTTTTGAATACAGATACTTTTGTGAAGACTTGTGGATATTCAGAAGATATTTTCCATCTGGCAGCAATCCTGTATTTCTGTGTCAGTGCTTCTCCCCAGGTAAATCGGCTATTTTGAATAACTTAGTGCGCAGTGAGGTAATGAAGTCCAATTTCAGGCCAAACTCAGAATATCATAGGATTTGCATTTAAAATTCTCTATCATTTAATCATTAGAATACATTATTGAGTTAGACCCTGACTTGGAATTGTAAGTTCTTTCTTGTCTTTGTTCTGGGTGTCACTTGTCTCCGGGTCGGGGAATTCCTAGTGAGCTGTGTATCTGAAAATGTAGGACGCAAGGTGGTGGCTATACTGAGGAGCGAATATACTAGTGAAATGCTGCCTGACATGGCAGGGCCTGGTGGTTACTGGGATCACTTTACCCTTAGGGTCAGTGCTCAGAGATGGCCCGTTTGTGGCTGTGAAGGTCCGGGTACAACTAGTGCAGCACTCTTTAAAAAAAAAAATTAATTATTGTGTTTACATTACATAATTACATTTATTTTGATAAATTTATATATATATTTATATAATTTTTGATTCTCTTTCTTCTTTACTACCTTCTTTCTCCTTTTCCTCCCTTTACCTGCTGCTTTCTCCATCTCCAAGAAGTCTATCTCCCTGTTTTCTATGATCTTTGCTTTTTTTTTGGTTCCTTGTTTATACTTTGGGTTCCTCATATAAGAGAAACTTCCTGCAGCTAACTTATTCCACTTAACATTATGGTCTAAAATTGCATTTATTCTATAAATGACTTGAAATTATCCTACTTAATGGATGACTATAATACTCCACTCTGTACATATCTCACGTTTTATTTACCTGTCTGTCTGTTGACCACTTTTTTAGTTTGATGATTGTGAACTGTGCTGCTGTGAACATGAGTATACATATATCTCTACAGTACGATGTTCGTAATTCTTTTAGTTAAATACTCTGAAGGAGTTTAGCTAGATGAAATGAATTTTTACTTTTAGTTTGTGGAGGTATCTCATACTGTTTTCCATAAATTTGTACTGATTTACATTCCTCCTAACGATGTGGAAGGGTTGTTTTCTCCATATCTTTTCTTGTCATCAGCATTTCTTGCTGTGTGTGTGTGTGTGTGTGTGTGTGTGTGTGTGTGTGTGTGTGCATGTGTTTGATGGCAGCTGTTCTGTCGGAAGGAGTAAGGTGGAATCTCAGAGATTTTTTTTTAGTTTTTTGAAATAGAGTCTTGCTTTATAATTAAGGCTGGTCCTGAACTCAGACTTGAACTGAGCAATCCTCCTGCCTCTGCCTACTAAGTGCTGGGATTACAGGCGTGAGCCACCACACCCGGCACTGTGGTGTGTGGTACTGACTGATGGTTGTTGTGAGTCACCACACCGGCCGGCATTGTTGTATGTGGTTATGGGGGATCGAACCCAGGCCCTTGCACTTGCAAGGCAGGGGCCAGAACCACTCAGTTAAATCCCCAGCCCCTCTCAGAAATATTTTGATTTGTATTTCCCAAATGGCTAAAGACAATGAACGTTTCTTCATGTACATGTTGGTCTTTTGTGTTCCTTTTGAGAAGTGTAGATTCACTATTTTGCCAATGTTTTGATGGAGTCATTTGTTTTGAGGTTTAATTTTGTGAGTTCTTTGTATATTCCAGATATTAGCTCTCTGTCAGAAGAGTGGCTGGCAGCATACTTTTCCATTCTGCAGGTTGTCTCTTCATTCTGTTGATTCCTTTGTCCTGCAGAAGCTTTGTGACATGATATGATCCCATTTGATTCTTTTTTTTTTTTAAGACAGGGTCTCGCTTTGTAGTTCAGACTGGCCCTGAGCTCAGCCTCCAACTCACATCACAGCAATCCTCCTGCCTCTGCCTCCCGAGTGCTGGGATGACAGGCGTGAGCCACCACGCCCGGTACTGTGGTGTGTGGTACTGGCTGCTGCTGGGCGTTAGTCTCCACACCCAGTATGGTATGTGGTTACCTGGGATCGAACCCGGGTTCCTTGCGCTTGCAAGACAGGCGCTGAACCACTGAGCTATATCCCCGGCCCCCCCATTTGATTCTTGATTCTTCTTGGTATTGGAGCTCTGCTCAGCAAGTCATCATCATCCCTGTGTCCCTAAGTGTTTTCCTTAGTTTATCTTTTTTTTTTTTAATTGATATCTTTATTGGTACATTAGAAATCCCCATTATGGAGTGCAATCATGATTCCCTAGTTAATCTTGCAGCACTTTCAGTGTTTGTTTTAATATCTTTGTCTTTGACCTGCTTTGCTTTTACTTTAGTGCAGAGTGAGAGATATGGGTCTAGTTTGATCCCTTTGGCGGGGATAGCCAGTTTCTCCAGCACTGTTTGTTCTATAGGCTGTTCTCTCCAGTGTATGTTTTAGTCCTTTTCTTATATATCAGGTGGCTAAAAGTGTGTGGGGTTGTTTCTGTGCCTTCTGCTCTATTCTCTTGGTTTACTTGTGTATTTTTGTGCCAGTGCCATGATGTTTTTGTGTTTATTTGTTTTTTTTTACAGTAGCTTTGCTTTTTTTTTTTTTTGCTCAGGATT
>PVIR01007129.1:0-62640 GCA_004026965.1 Petromus typicus
GGGGCAAAGTCACGTTCTTATCAGGTCCTGCTCCAGTGGGACCACGTTTGAGAACCTCTTTCCTCCCCTCCCCTTCCCCATCTGTGCCTCAGCCTAGCCACTTGCCTATCAGACTCTGAACACAAAGGATTGGTGTCCCCACCAGTGCACACTCACCCACACCAGCTGCTTCCGGAGCACGTGGATGGCCCTCGCGTTGGCCTGAGACTGGGAGACGCACACGGTCAGGACCAGGCTGGGAGCAGATGGGATTCAATGTCAGTTACCCTTTGGACCGCAAGGGCCACCTCCGGACTTCTTCCTCCCAACACCAGCCTCTTAAAACATGGTCCCAGGATTTCTCTCTACACCCCTTTTACTGGAGCTTGGATGTTCCTCCTTCCTCTCAGGATCCCTCCATCCCGGTCTCCACAAGGTGTTGTGCTTCCCCGCTGGACCTGGAGTCCTCATAACACGTGGCACTGGGCCACACAGACCTGCTTCTCAGGGGAGGCCCCCAGCTCTGCGTCTTAGGGCTGCCTGGGGCCTGCGGCTTCCTGGCCTGGGCTCCCGCTGACTGGCTCCCGCTGACTGGCTTCTGGGTCCCCTCAGATAGGCGGGGGAAAAGGACACACTGCCCAGTGGCCCCTCCCATGTCACCCTGATGGGCACCTGAGCAGGATGAGGAGCGGGAAGCCAAAGGCGTGAGAGCTGAGGTAGTACAGGGCATGCTGGGCTGGCAGTGGCAGCCGAAGAGTCACCAGTTCCTGCACTACCTGCCAGGGGGCGGAGTAGTGGGTGAAGAGGCCACAGTCCCGGGAGGAGCGAGTGCTGCAGAGAGGTGGAGAGGAGGTGCTGGGGCCAGCGCAGGGTGAGGGCTGCCACCAGGCCGGCCCCAGCCCCCACCTCACCTGCTGACCACATAGCCCAGGGGCACCGCTGCCAGGAGCAGGCCCAGAAGCAGCACCAGCTGGAAGAAGAAAGTGGAGCTGGAGGCACGGAAGAGCCGAGGGCACGCCCTGCAGTTCCTCAGGAGGGTATACTGGGGACAGCAAGGACAAGCAGGGTGAGGTGGGTCTAAGGCCCGCCAGGGGCCCTGCTCCTCCCAGCCGGACCCCTCACCTTTTTGATGTAGAAGGTGAGGAAGAGGAAGATGCCGTGGAGCAGGGGCAGGAAGGGACAGTAGAAGAGGCCCATCCAGGTGACTGTCTGTCCTGCCACAATGTCCAGCACGTTCTTGGGCACAAGGAACTCCTCCCTGTCCAGCCACGTCCAGAACCAGCCCGAGAACCGCTCCACCAGAAGCCTGGGGTAGACAGGGCCCAGGAGCCCGCTGGTCAAGCCGGATGTGGGCCATGGGCCATCGGCCACACAGGCAGACGTGGCAGCGCCCAAACACGCCCGTCACCCTGTTCTCCCTGGAGTGCTGCTGCTTGGTGGTCTCACCTCCGAGGCAGGGTGACAAGGAAGGCGAAGGCTGCCGTGAGGAGGAAGTTGAAGATGATCAGCTTGTACAGCTCCTCTCCTACTGAGTTTTCCCAGCACTGGGGTGCAGAGCGAGGGGAACCATCAGCACCTGGCGCCCTTTTGGTCCCTCATCCACCCCGGGAGGGTCTTGTCTGCGGTCTGAGGGCAGGGACTACCTACAGGACTGCCACACTACACAGAGTGGTGAGGAGCGCCCCCTGGGAGTGTGCTCGGGTATGGCAGCTCTGCTCACAGCGGTTCACAAGCACAGAACTTGGGGGGGTGGGCACGGGGACTCCAGGGGCAAGGACAGGACTGCACATCTGAGGTAGAGCTTCAAGAGGACAGGAGGGCCAGGCCCCAGCCCAGCCACCAGCCACCTGATAGTCACAAGCATTGTAGCCATAGGCCTCGCAGCTGGTCTTGTTTCTGCCGATGCACAGCACGGTCTGACCCAGAGAGAAGGAGAACATCCCGAGGCTGGCCAACTTCAGCACCACGCACCTAGAAGTGGGACAGGTGTGAGGCCGCTGGGCTGTACCCAGGCCAGGAGGGTGTCTCTTGCTGGGCCTGCTCCAGATCCAGAGCAATCTAATGTTTCCCAAAGAATCCAGCTGTGGTGAGGCACACCTGTAATTCTAGCACTTGGGAGGCTGAGGCAGAAGGCCACCCTGGGTTACACAGTGAGCTCAAGGCCAGCCTGAGTTAACAGCAAAATCCTCTCTCTCTTTTTTCTCTCTCTCTCAAAAAATGTTTTCCAAATAATCGTCCCAGAATCCAAGTCTCCAGACAATTCATGAGAAAAAGGTCTTGTTTTGAAATCAGTTTGTGATATGCTGTCTTGTCTAGCTATTTTCCACCCAGCCAACTCAATTTGCAATTCCACGTGCCAAGCTCAACAGTGGAGAAGAAACGTTGAATCTTTCAGGTGAGACTTTTTTCACGTTCTTTTTCCTCGTGTTCCTGGGGATGGAACCCAGGGCTGTGCACCTGCTAGGCAAGTGTCTACCGCTGAGGTGTAGCCAGCCCTGATCCCGTCCTTTCCTTCCGCTGCCTGTGCGCAGCCTCTCTCTCTGACAACATCTCATATGGAAAGACGTGGGCCACAGGAACTCGCTGAATAACACACCAGAATTCTGTGTGAGTCTGATGGTCCACATCGTCATCTGCAAGGGTGGACACTTCCGGTGGCCACGTGTGGCTAGGAAGCCTGGGAGCCATGGTTCTGTTGAGGGAGGCTGGGAGGCAGGGTTGGGTGGGAGCTTATTTTTTAATCTTTTATCTTGTTGAGCATCTTGAATTTCTTTTTTTACCATGTGTGCATTTATAACACATTCAAAAAGTAAAAGTTTCAGGGCCAGGGATATAGCTCAGTGGTTCTGGTGCCTGTTTTGCAAACACAAGGGCCCTGGTTCGATCCTGGTAACCACATAACGATACTGGGCGTGGAGACTCACCCTAGCAGCAATCAGTACCACATACCACAGTGCCGGGCGTGGTGGCTCACGCCTGTAATCCCAGCACTCAGGAGGCAGAGGCAGGAGGATTGCTGTGATGTGAGTTTGAGGCTGAGCTCAGGGCCAGCCTGAACTACAAAGTGAGACCCTGTCTCAAAAAAAAAAAGTAAAAGTTTCAGACAGGTGGGGTGATGTACACCTATAATTTTAGCACTCTGGGAATTCAAAGCAGGAGGACTGCAAATTTGAGCCTAGCCTGGGAAACTCAGTAATTTAGAGACCTTGTTTTAAAATCCAAAGAGCTGGACCAGGTGTAGTAGTACACTGCTGTAATCCTAGCACTCAGGAAGCTGAGGCAGGAAGATCCCCATGAGTTTGAGGCCAGCCTGGGTTACATATGGAGACCCTTTCACAAGAAATAAATTAATAAATATAAAAATGGCTGGGAGTGTAGCTCAAAGTAAAAGGCTCAGTTTACTCCCAAATAATACAAGGGGGGTACTTTCTAAGGAATGTTGGGGAAGCAGGTGAGCAGGAGGCAGGTGGGGGTGGCAAGAGGAGAAGGAAGCCTCAGGGGCCTCTGAGGTATGGGCAGTTTGGACTTGGTCTTAGCTCTACTCTGAGCTCCCCTGCCAGCCCAGTGCTGACTGACATAAGCAGTGTTATGGCTGGATTTGAACCTGTACCCTGAAAGCATCGTGAGATCGACTTTTTCACCCCATGAGCTTCATTGTCCTGGAGAGGTGACGGTTCCTGGATCACATCATGGTCAAGGGCTAAAGCTGCACGTGTGAGCCAGGAGCTGGCTTCTGTGTGTGACACGGGTCACTGAACTCCCGGCAAGGCAGCCCTGCTCCTCTGACTGCTGGCGTGGGCACCAGCAGCCTTGGTGATGAGGACTGGGAAGGCCAGTGTCCTGGAAGTACCCAGCGGCATGCCTAGGAATGTGGGACTCCCTTGGGGTCCCGGGTGCCTGGTGACCCCCGAGATGCCATGAGACCCCTCCTGTGCCCACATGCCCCCCGACGGGTGCTCACCAGATGAGGGTGAGGTTGATCTCGGTGCTGGGTGGGTAGTTTTCCAGCTGGACCAGGAACATGAAGAGCAGGGGACCCAGGAAGTTGACCAGCGAGATGACCCCGGGGGGCAGGTACTGCAGCACTACAAAGAGTGACTCCTGTGGGGGCGGGGGGGGGGTGCTGCTAGTGCAGGGCTGCCAGCTGCCCACGCGAGCCCCTGAGCTGTGGTGAGGGGCTGGGCTGGGATCCACCCGCAGGGACGGCCCACCCGGCCGGCCCAGGATTAAGGGGGTCATCTGCCTGCACCTCCTTGTTGTCCTGTGAGTACTTAGTGGCCCAGAAGATGGCGCTGATGCCCCCAGCCACCAGCAGTCCGAAGAGGATGTTGACACGCAGGTAGCTGAGGAAGCGCCAGGCTCGCTGGCCTGGGGTCTCCTGCTGTGCCTGCTGGAGGCGGCGGCTCTCCTCCAGGTACACCTGTGGCCAGGTGGGGTGAGGTGGAGGTGCAACGCTGCGATCACACTCACACGCTTCTCATGCTGTGATGCTCACGTGTTCTCACCCCCCATCACAATGCTTGCACACTTGGACTGTCACTCGCACAGATATTCTCACAGGTACGCATGTCCTGTGAGATGCTTCCACACTCCTCCTGCCTGTGCCCATGCACACGCGCACACTCAGCCACGCCCACTGTCACACCCACCTTGAAGTCATGGCTGATCTCGTGCTTCTTGATGGTGGCCGCTTCCCGCACATGGATGCAGAAGTCCCAGGACGAGAAGACCTTGGCGCTGAGAGGAACCCTGTGGGCCTGGCCCAGCCCTGGCCTCTTCGGCAAGCCCTTCACCATCCTGGGGACACATGCAGTCCTGGGGTCGCCACTGTCCAGCCTGGTGTGGGAGCAATGCGAGGCCCCTCTCCCTTGGTGCATGGCTGGGCTTGGGGACCTCTCTGCCAACCTGGGGAGGCCGCTACCATGGAAGGGATGACCAGGAAAGATGCCCCCGGGGCCAGCAGAGGTCTGGACTGAGCGCTCACCGCTGCAGCGTCCCGCAGAAGCAGAGCAGCAAGCAGGCCAGCGGGCAGAGCAGGTAGGCCAGGCGGATGCTGTACGCGGAGTCGCTCTCAGGCCCTGCGTGGTATGCACCGTAGAAGAGATAGGTGTTGTAGAAGGCCTGGGGACCGGAGAGGACAGCTAGGTGTGGCTGAGTGCCAGGCTCTGCTTGAGTTCTTGCCATACATGAGCTCCCCCCTCCTCACAACCTGCTCCATTTTACAGCAGCAAAGAGGTCACCAAGCTCTGAGGGATCACAGACAGGGCTCAGACCCAGGAGCCTCCGATGGCTTCTGGGACAGGACGCTTATCCAGGAGTCTCTTGTCCCCTGCATCGTCCCCACAGGACCCCAGAGCCATGGGCTGTGCTGTCCGAGGTTGCCACACCCCTCTCTGACCCCATCCCCCATCCTACCTGCATAAGTCCTAGAAGCCAAACCCCCTTGGAGGGCGTCTTAGGGGCCCTCACTGCCCCCCCTTACCCTGCCTGTTAGAACATTCCAGAGCTGGTCATGGAACCTGGGAACATCATCCTGAGGCTGGTGGCCACTGGGGCACTGGAGGGCTGCTGAAGAAGGGTGGAACAGGGCTGGGGCCCCAAGATATAAGTGACTCCCCCCATCCTCCCCATTCTATGGCCAGACCATGACATGGACAGTGTGTACCATGCCAAAGGCAGGGTCAGGGGGAGTCCAGGGCCGGACACAACAACGGGCCCACTGGAGCCAGACAGTCAAGGCCACCCAAACTCACTGACATTCCGGGCAGGACTTGGGCCAGGGGGGTGGAGCCAGACCAGCGGCACCAGCACGAAGCCGACGATCAGCAGCAGGGTCAGCAGGTTGAGCAACAGCAGGAAGCGGAGGAAGGTGAAGTAGGAGCGGATGCCTGAGCCGAAGAGGCCTGTGTGAGGACAGCCAGGCAGCGAGGGGAGCAGTCAGAGCCCAGACTGGACACAACACACACGTGGGCGCCCACCTGCCCAGCAGAGGCCTGGCAGTGCCACTGAGGGCCACTAGAGGGTGCTGTCACCACCCAGGTTGGCATCCGATCCTGGAGCAGGGACGAGCGACTGGTCAGTGGGGCGGGATGGTGCCCTCCTCCCTTTCCAAGCTGAGCAGTGGAACTCCAGAGAAGGGAGACGGGAAGCTGGGGACCTACCACCAATCTCGTACAGTGCTCCTTCCCAGAGCCCAAAGCCCTGAGCGAGCCTCCGTGCTGCCTCCCTCAGGCGCTGTGCCATGGTGTGCTGCCTGCGCTGCCACCGCTGCCAGCAGGTCATCTCCGTGCCCTCTGGCTCCCGCATCTGCCTGGGGGGTGTGATGGGATGCCCCTGAGCCCCCCTTGCCCACCGGGCCCCCCACTGCCCACCAGGCAGATGGCATCTTGGACCTGGGAGTCTCCCCACTGCCTGTGGTTCCAGCCTGCACCCTGCGTGGGTCCTCCAAGGCGCCTCACCCCACCCCCAGCCCAGGCCTATCTCTGGCTGGGTACCCACCGGATGAAGCGCTTGTCCTCCATGGCGTAGGGCAGTGCATGCAGGGGCTCTCGGGAGGTGCGCAGCCACTCCATCTCCTGCTCCCAGAGCTCCTCGGCCCCCGGCTGGGGCTCTGGCCCCCCTGGGGTCTGCCCCGACTGCACTGACCACTGGCGCAACATCTGGTGAGGGGCAGGCTGAGGTTGGGGCACGGGTTCAACCCCTGCTCCTCAGGAGGGACGAGGGAAATGGGTGCCAGGCAGGGAGCTGCAAAGTCTTGGAGCTGATGTGCCCAGAAATGGAAAGAAAGAATCCTGTTGGAGCAGGGACCCAAGCCCAGCCACTGCAGATGCAAGGCCAGGCCTCAGCATCCCCCCAGGGTGTTGGGGGAGGGGGCTGTCACAGGCAGAGCCACCTGCAGCCACACACTTTAGGGATCACCCTTAGAGGAACACAGTTCCTGCTTTTCTCCATGGGCCCATTCACTACCTGGAAAGACAGCTGGCCTCAAGCCTCAACAGTTCCTGGGAGGTGTTGGGGTCCCCGTTTTCCTTCTTGTGGCCCAGTCCCCTGGCCCGGTTCTGCTTAGCTTCCCTTGGACCTTGATGAGAAGACCCTGCCAAGCCGTTCTAGCAGCTGCTAATTCCTCAACACACTCCAGCCCTCAGCCCTCACTTCCTCTTCCTTTCCACACTTCCTCCAGCTCACCTGGGAGCCAAGGAACCAAATTCCTGGAGGAGCCCTCTCCTGGGGCCGCTGTCGCCAAGCCAGGCGGGACAGTGAGTGAGTGCGGTGGGGTCACGTGACAGGAACCTCAGCCTTCCCCAAAGTTTCCTCTGTTTTTACTGAGACCGAGCGGCACTTCCTGTGGGCTGAGGGGTATGGGGCGCAGGTGAGAGGTGTATGCCTGTATCTGCAAGCCTTGTGCGAGCTGGGTGGGGGTCCACCTTCCCTCCCTTTGGTGTCCCACAGGCCTGGACTGTGCTGTGGCTGAGCCCGGCTGTTCGCGCCCTGTGGACCTGGCCCTGGCAGGGATGCATGGCTGCCCTATCTCTCTGCAGCAGGTCACCCTGGAGGGTGCGATAGTGACACATGGTCCTTGCTGCACTGGCTGCTGAGGGTCAAAGCCAGTTATTTCCGAACTCCTGCCTCTGTGGCTGTCACTCCCCTCCACCGGGACCCCACAGCCAGCACTCAGGGAGGGGCTTGGAGGGAGAGCCATCCTGGCCTCCTCCTGGACCTCCATCCCCAAGGAGGCCTCCTGCTGCCTGTCCCTCTCTAGGGGTGGGTCAGCGCAGCTCAGAATTCTCTGGAGCTTGTCTACCTCCTTTCCACCATCCTCCTGGTCTCCAGAGCCTCCTCTGTGCCAGACCCCATTCCTGGTGCTGTTTGGGCACAGGTGGGTCAGGGGAACCTCCGAGGGGGTCTCAAAGTCAGGTCCTCGCAGACCTCCCAGAAGGGCAAGACCTGGCTCCAGCCACATGCTCCAATAGAAGAGGGGGCTTCAGGTCGGGTCTGCAGTAAGGCAAGTCCATGGTGGGTGTGCATGGAGAGGGACGTGCCAGGGGACCATGTGGCAGCAGGGACTGGGCAGGGCTGGACCTTCATGCCAAGGGAACGAGGGAAGCAGCCCAAAGTTCCTTTCTTGAGGACCTGCTGGTGGCTGCAAGAGTGGGGAGCCCGGCTCCTCTGTGCATGTTACCACCGCTCACAGTGTCTGTCCCTGTGGCCTGTGTTCGGTCCTGTTCTCCCCTCTCGGGGGGTCCTGACGTCCTCTCTGGTTCCTGCGAGGTCTGGCCACCTGCCTCATGTCCCTTCTCCCTCCTCAGGTCCTTGGTGGCACAGGGGTCTCAAAGTCGTGTCCTTGCAGAGCTGCCAGGAGGGCAAGACCTGGCTGCAGGCCCCACGGAGGCTGAGGCGCCTCCTGGCCTCAGCTTTTTCGGTAGGGAGCGCTCAGGGACAGTCACAAGTGAAGTGAAGCTCGAGTTGGCGCCCCACCCGGCACCTGGCACACAGGAGGCCTTGAACTCCTGCTAGATAAACAACTCAAGGCGCCGGAGCCCCACGGGGGCGGAGATAACTGGGCGGCGGGCGTGGGCTGCAGCCTGTGCAGGAAAGCGTTGCCCAACCGCGCGGAAAGGCTCGTGGCCCGAGGTGCCTCGCAGTCGCGTCTTCGGTGGCTTCCTCAGCACAGGAAGTGCAGTCCAGAGTGACAGTCCCCTTTTGGAACTTGGGGAAACCGAGTCTCACGAACCCCCGGGGGATGCAGGGAGCCGGCCGCGTGCCAACGTGGCTCTGTGGACTTGGAGTCCCAGCGAGGAAGCGGGGCGGGGAGGGAGCGCGAGGAAGCGGACAGGGCCGGGCGGGGCGGGAGAGGGGGAAGCGGGGCGGGGCGGGGCGGCCACGTGACCTCCGGTCCCGCCACTCGGCCGGCAGGCGGCGTCCGCCCGTCCCGCGCCTCCTTCAGGGAGTCGGAGATCGGTGAGCGGGGCGGGGACAGGTGAGCAGCTGCGATCCCGCGGGGCTTGTTCCTGAGTCTTCCCGGTGCTTCCCGGCGTCCGAGTTCCCTCCCAGCTTTGCTACAGAGGACTCTGGGCGGCCTCGAGTCGAGGGGACCCCGGTATGAGGCTGGATGCGCCTTTCCCGATGGCAGCGCTGAGGGTTGGGGCCCAGCCCCTCCCGACCTGGCTCAGGAGTACTGCACCCCGGAAACTCCGGCGCCCCGGAAGCCCGTCGGCCTGGCCTGGAGCGGGCAGGGGCGCCGGTTGCTGCCCGCCGAAGTCCTTGGTATCCGGGGGGCCGCAGACGCCCTGGTGGGGGAGCTCCAGGGATGGGGGAGCCTAGCTGTGGGGTCATGGGGCCCCCTCAGCCACATTCGGCTACTTTCCAAGCCAACCCCAGGCCGGCTTCCCCCTGCCCAGAGCACGGGCCTGTACTGTGGCTCTGGATGCCCAGCAGAGCCCTGGGTGGGCTCTGTCCTGGTCCAGCGAACTTCCCCGAGAGGAGCCAGCTGCCCTCATTCAGTCCTCCTGGGGTGAGGGCAGTGCCCATGGAGGCCCCCCAGCCTAGCCTCGTTTTGGCAGAATTCTGCGGCCCTGTGCTGGGGCAGCTAGTGTCCACGCCCCACTCCCATAGGGTGAGGCGGGAGGCGGGGCCCCGAACAAAGGGGCAGTGTTTGGGCCCTGCCCCTCCCCTGGGGCCGCCCTGCTGTGCGGGAATGTGGGGGACAGCCTCCAGGGAGTAGACCTTGGTGGCCCGCGGGAGGGGAGACCTTCTGCCCGCTACTTCCGCTCGCTGGAGGCGGGGCTGAGTGAGGGGAAGCCCTTAGGGGCCACCGGGAAGTGGAACTGCCCTGACCTTTCTTCGGTAGGGAGAGTCACTGGGCTGTGCCCTGGGAAAGAAGGGCCGGAAAAGGGCATGTCCAAGCCACCCCTCCGTCCCTGTAAACAGGGACTGGTGACAGGGGAGGAAACAGATGCGGAACCGCCCAGCCTACACCCTTCCTTCTCCTCCTTCCCTGCCGCCGGGCCGTTCAGGAGTGAGGGTGTCTGGGCCCACTGTCCTGACCACGTGTTTGGCTGTGGGTGGGTGGATGGGGTAGCTTCGGTCCCCGGGGGCGGGGCTGTTCGGATGTGGGTGGAGCAGGACAGAGGTGGGGGCAGTAGCCTAGGTCCCGGGGGCGGGGCTGTTTGGATGTGGAGGCTGCACGGGTCCCTGTCTCATCAGATGGGTGACAGGAGGCTCCAGAAGGCGCCAGAGGCCAGGTCCAGGCTGTGAGCTGCCCTAGGTCTGCAGAGCTGCTAGACGTGGACCACAATCATGGCCCAACCACTGGCTTTAGTTCTTGATGTCCCCGAGACCCCAGAAGACCGGGAGTAAGTGTTCTGGTGCTGGCGGCTGGTCGGCCTGCTTTGTTTGGGCCTCCCTTGTAGCCTTTCAGCATACCCATAGCTGCTCCTTCCTGCTGCCCAGCAGCCTGGAGCTCAGCCCCTATGAGGAGAGCGAGGTGCACGACTCCTTTCACCAGCTCATTCAGGAGCAGAGCCAGTGGGTGGCTGAGGAGGGCCTGGAGCTGCAGCAGGTGGCCGGAAACCTGGAGGCCCCAGGTGAGGAGGGAGAACGATACGGGCAGGACTGGTGATAGCCCTTCTGGGGTCTGGGGGGCAGCACAAGGGGAGGGGAGGAGGCTGAGTAATGATGTCTCCTTCCTTCCTAGCCCATGGTCCCCAGGTCCCCCTGGGATCTGAGGGTGGCCCTGTGTACAGCACGGCCACACTGCACATCTTGGCCAGCATGCCCAGTCGCACCATTGGTGAGTGGACCTTCCATCTTCGTGCCGGGCTTCGCCTCAGGCCCAAGTTGCCTGGGTTCCCTGCTCAGCTCCACGCTTGCTGCTGCCCAGAGGCCTAGTGCAGCCCTGTGCTGGCTTCTAAAAATGACTAGAGTCCTCTCCAGGGTTAAAAGTATGTTCCTGGGAATGCGTTGGAGCCAGAGGGCCAGGGCAAGGCTGAGCTGGGGAGGCTGGGTGCTCAGAGCATGGGACCTGGCCAGGCCAGCCACCACCTACCTGCCTTTGCAGGCCGAAGCCGCGGGGCCATCATCTCCCAGTACTACAATCGCACTGTCCAGCTGCGGCGGCGCAGGACCAGCCGGCCACTTCTTGGGCCTGTGGCATGCTCTGCTCGGCCCAGCCTCCGCCTCTACGACCTGGAGCTGGACTCTGCAGCCCTGGAGGAGGAGGGTAAGTGAGCAGAAGCCTGTCCTCCTGCTGCTGCCAGGTGGCATCTTGAAGCCTGTGATGGGTTTGCCAGATGCCTGGCATATGAAGTAGGGCTGATGAGCTTGTCCCATGGACATTCTTGAGCACTGCCATGTGGCCCATACCGGGCAAGGCTGAAGACCTGCCGCTGTCACGGAGCTTACCATGCGTGCAAGACAGATGTGTGCCAGGTGAACATGTATATGGTTATAGCTCTGGTAAGGGCAGCCAGGAAGGAGGCCCTGCAAGAAATCCTTATGAGTGCCAGTCTATCCTGGAGGACTCCAGGAGGGAGTGTCTAAAGCAGAGGGCACATGTGTGGACGTCCTCAGGCTGGTGCCTGGTGGTGCCATGCTTGTCTTAGCAGCTCAGAAGGCACAGTGTTTGGTCTGGGGGACTTTTTCCCAACGGCCCCTGCTGGTGGTGTCTGGGCACTGCATGTTGATGTGGGTTTTGGGGTCAGGGTAAAAGTTCATTTCCCTGTTTACTTTGCTATCCCTGCTGTGTTTCAGCTTCTTCTTTTTTTTTTTTTTTTTAAGATTTTTTGAGACAGGGTCTCACTTTGTGGTTCAGGCTGGCCCTGAGCTCAGCCTCAAACTCACATCATAGCGATCCTCCTGCCTCTGCCTCCCGGGTGCTGGGATTACAGGCATGAGCCACCACGCCCGGCACTGCGGTATGTGGTACTGGTTGCTGCTGGGCGTGAGTCTCCACACCCAGTATTGTATGTGGTTGCTGGGGATCGAACCCAGGTCCTGCGCTTGCAAGACAGGCGCCGGAACCACTGAGCTAACTCCCCGGCCCCACAGCTTCTTGAGAGTTGTTTCAACGTCTGTAAAATTGGAATTAAAGTAGCACCCACCTCCAGGCTGGTTGTAGAGACAAAAGGAAGTGCTTCTCCATGCTCCTGGGTGCACAGCCTGACAAGTGTCAGGGGCCAGAAGGAGCTGACTGACCTCTGACCCCTATGTGGCCTTGTCTGTGTGCTCAGCCTGCTGTGGACCTCACTCCTCTGGGTCCTGGTACTGGGAATGTTGAGGTCTCAGGGTGCCCACCTTGAGCCTCCTGAGCATTTGTGTTACTGGGCACCCAGGCTGGGCCACACCCTCCTGTACTCCTTGGATCACAGCAGGGAGTGGTGGGCTTCGAAGGGCACCTGCTGGAGAGGGAGGGTCAATGGCCAGAGTGGGACATGAACTGGGTGCTGGCTTGGGTTTGGCTTCAGAGGGACAGGCAGGGAGGAATCCTGTAGGAGGGCAGGTGTCTGGATAGCTAGCTGGTCCAGCAGGGAGGGACACTGGATTTGCCTGATCACTTCTGTCTTGCAGAGAAGCGAAGCCTTCTGGTGAAGGAGCTTCAAGGCTTGTCAGTGGCCCAGCGGGACCACATGCTCCGGGGGATGCCCTTGAGCCTGCAGGAGAAGCGCTTTCTGCGGTGAGTGCCCTGTGGTGGCCCTGACACCCACTTCTGGGCTGTGCTGGGTGGGCAACCTCGGGAGGTAGCTGGGACCCTCCCTGGTCCAGGCACTGAGGGCTGCCTTTGTCCCCAGAGAGAAGAGCCGGACCCCGAGGGGGAAGCGGAGAGGCCACCAGGGCCGTAGTGGGGTTTACTGCTGTAGCCAGCTCCGATATACCTGTGTCCTGGTAGGAGCTGGTCAGCCAGGGAGGCTGGGTGTGCAAGAGTGGCTACCTGTCTCCCCTGAGCTGCCTTCAGGGCCTTCCGATGCTGTCCCCACAGGCCCTGCACAGCCTGGGGCTGGCGCTGCTCACCTGCCTACATACCTTGAGGCCCTGGCGCTACACCCTGAAGCAGATTGGAGGCCAGTTTGGCTCCAGCGTGCTCTCCTACTTCCTCTTCCTCAAGACCCTGCTGGCTTTCAATGTGCTGATACTGCTGCCGCTGGTGGCCTTCCTGGTGGCAGTGCAGGCTGCCTTCCCGCCTGAGGCGCGCCCTGTCCCCACTTGTACAGGGCTGGAGTTCCTCACAGGCGGGGTGAGGGTCTCATGGCCACCATCTGTTCCCACCTCCACCCTTCTGCCCCACTTGTCACACTCCCCAGGGCCCCCACTCTGTCACCACAGCCCTAGGCAGCTCTCCCTTCTCCAGATGTCTGTTGCCCTCAGCTGTTCCCAGGTGTCCCATGGAGTGGGAGGGAAGGGAAGGCACAGCCACTGACCCGGCCTGGCCTCCTCACAGGGTTGCTTCACCCACACCGTCATGTACTATGGCTACTACAGTAATGACACGCTGAACACGCCGTGTGGCCCCCCGCAGTGTCACTCCGGAGCAGGTGGCTTGCCCTACAGTATGCCCCTGGCCTACCTCTTCACTGTGGGGGCAGCCTTCTTCACCACCTGCATCACCCTGGTGTACAGGTAATGCCCTGCCACAGGGATGGCTCTGAGCACCCCCACCCTCTGCCCCTTGCCCATCCATCTTTCTGTCCACTCCTGCATCATCCGTCTTTCTCTCCCACCCATCCTTCACTCACCCGCCCAGCCATCCATCATCGGTCTCGCTGTCCATCCACCTCTCGTTCATCCATCCATTTACCTATCAATCCATGATCCCTCCATCCATTCATCGATCCATCTTTCCATTTATGCATCTTTCATTCATCTGCTCAGCACCCTCCATTTAACCATCCGTCCTCCACCCATCCATCCATCTGACCTGTTATCCACTCATCTGTTCACCCACTCTTCCACCCATCTTTCTGTTCTTCACCTATCTGCCACTCATCTGTCCACCTGGCCATCCACAAGTGCTTGCTGTGGCAGCTCAGGGCAGGAGGGTTCCCCAGGACGATGTCTGAGTTAGAGAAGCTTGCTGCTTTGAGGAGAACGGGGCAGTGAGGGCCAGGCCTGTCCAGTGCCTGGTGGTGCTGGTCTAGGTGTCACAGGAGCACTGGGCAGGGAGGTTAAGATGTGAGGGAGAGTGCTATGATCACTGGATGTGCAATGCCAGGGCTGCAGCGTTTGCTAGACCATGTTGTTCTTGGTCTAGAGAGGCAGTGTCCACATCAGAAGGCCGAGCGTGCCAGGTGGGTCCCAGCAGGAGAGTGGGAGGCTGGAGGGATGTCCAGTCCTCTCCTTTGGTCTCTGTGCCCTCGGGCCCCTACTGCCTACCCTGTCTCTCTTCTTCCCAGCATGTCTCACTCTTTTGGGGAGAGCTACCGGGTGGGCAGCACCAAGGGTGTCCACGCCATCACTGTCTTTTGTTCCTGGGACTACAAGGTGACCCAGAAGTGGGCCTCCCGCCTCCAGAGGGACAACATCCGCACGCAGCTGAAGGTGAGGGTGGCTGGCCTGGCCCTACTGTAGCCTAGGACATGTCTAGCTGCTCAGTCCTTGGAGGGAGATACAGCTGGCCACATGTCTGGAGGGAAGGAGGGCGTCTTCTGCCAGCTGGCCTCACGGTTGAAGCCCGCAGGAGCCTTCGGTCTGCTCTGGGGCTCCCGTCCTGAGGTCCTGGGCTCAAGCTGCACAGAGAAGCCGCAGTAGCTTCAGGGGTGAGAAGGAGGGAGGAAACTGAGGCAGGAAATCCAGTCCTTTGCAAAGGCCCAGGCTGATCTCGATGTTATAATCATGGAAGCTCCTGTGGGAGGCAAGTGACCCCTGCATGTTGGGCTCCTAGTCAGCTAGAGGCCACCCAGTCCTCGGGTGACAGCTAGGAATGATAGCTGGGGATGGGGTTGCCACGTGGGGCCTCCTGCATGCTGGGCTCTGTGCTCACTGTGGTGTATCAGGTACATGCCACCTGCATGGGTCCCACGGAGCAGGTGACTGGCACACACTGTCCCTCAGGAGCTGCTGGCTGAGTGGAGGCTGCGCAAGGATCCCCAGAGTGCATGCAGGCGGCTGCAGCGGGTGGCCATAGTGGCCCTTGTGTGGCTGCTATGCCTGGGGGCAGCGCTGGGCTGTGCTGTGGCGGTTCTCAGCTTCTCCGAGGTCACGATCCAGGTACGGCAGGGCTGGGCAAGGGAGGGAGGCTGGTTGGCACTAAGGGACATTTCCCAGGGACCCTGGGAGTCAGCCCAGGTTGGGCTGTGCCCCATGGCCTTCTCCTCTTGCCCGTGCCTGCCCCCTCCCTTCTCTTTGTTTGGCTTCCACTCCCACTTCCCGTGTGGTTTCGACCCAGGCTTGGAGCCGGCTGGCGCCCTGGAGGACGGAGGTGTGTGAAGTGTGCGCTCTGCCTCCCTCTCACCCTGGGTAACCTGGCCTTCCTGCTCCCCTGTAGAGTCCCGTGGCAGCTGGCAAGGAGGCAGGGCTGCTGGTCCTGCCCCTGGTCGTCTGCCTCCTCAACCTGGGCGCCCCCTACCTGTTCCGTGGCCTGGCCACCCTGGAGCAGCACGACTCCCCTGTGCTGGAGGTGTATGTGGCCATCGGCAGGTGTGTGGCCAGCAGTGCCATGGTGGGGTCCCTGGCTGTCCCCGCCCCATCCGCCTCACGCCTTCCCCACCCCCACAGGAACCTGGTGCTCAAGACGGCCATTCTGGGTGTGCTGTGCTACCACTGGCTGGGCCGCAGGGTGGCCACCCTGCACGGCCGGTGTTGGGAGGACTTCGTGGGCCAGGAGCTGTACCGCTTCATGGTGATGGACTTCATTTTTGCACTCCTGGACTCACTTTTTGGGGAGCTGGTGTGGAGGTGAGAAGTCTGGTGGCCATGTGTGGCGTCCTGTCCCCCAAAGGTCCTGGTCGGTCCAAAGTGCTTTACGGGTGGAACAAGAAGTGATTTTAGGGCAAAAAGTGAAGTTTCCCAGGAGTGTGTGCCATGGCCTCAGTCAGAGGAAGACAGGAGGAGTGAGGAGGCAGAGGTGTCGAGAGAGGTCTATCCCTTCAGGTGTTTCCTTTGAGAATATAAGAGTTTACTCATGTTTTAAAAATAAGGTTTTAGGGCCGGGGAGTTAGCTCAGTGGTTCCGGCGCCTGTCTTGCAAGCGCAAGGGCCCGGGTTCGATTCCCCGGTAACCACATACCATACTGGGCGTGGAGACCCACGCCCAGCAGCAACCAGTACCACATACCACAGTGCCGGGCGTGGTGGCTCACGCCTGTAATCCCAGCACTCGGGAGGCAGAGGCAGGAGGATTGCTGTGATGTGAGTTTGAGGCTGAGCTCAGGGCCAGCCTGAACCACAAAGCGAAACCCTGTCTCAAAAAACCTAAAAAAAAAAAAAAATAATAATAATAATAATAAGGTTTTAGAGAGCAGGGTGGTCCGTGGAGCTGCTCCTGAGTGATCAGGCAGGTGTGGCTTCTGCTTGGAAAGAAGGCTGGCGTGCTGGTTGCAGGCCCCAGGCCTCAGGCAGCCCGGGGTGGTGGCCGACAGTCCTGACATCCGTGAACCGGTGCGGGAAGGGCCACTGCCTTCCCATGTCCTCCTCTTCTCCTCAGGCTCATCACAGAGAGGAGACTCAGGGGGTGGAAGCCTGAGTTTGACATCGCGCGAAACGTGCTGGATCTCATTTATGGGCAGACGCTGACCTGGTGAGCGCTGTGGCCCCCAGATGAGCCAAGGTGTGGTCGGTGCCCCTCTCTCAAGTGGCAGCAGGTCTTGAGGGCATGGGAGCTGTTACCTGGCCAGGGAGGAGTGTGCTGACTCGGCTCTGGCCGTGGCCCTCCCAGGCTGGGTGTCCTCTTCTCGCCCCTGCTGCCTGCTGTGCAGATCCTCAGGCTGCTGATCCTCTTCCAGGTCAAGAAGGTAATGCCTTGTGCCGAGGTCGGGGCACCTCCTGGGTGGTCTCCAGCGCCATGGTGTCCCCTTCTGGGCCCCATCTTGGGCAAGCTGGGCCTATCTGGCTTCCAACGTCTGCGCACCCTCCACTGTGCGTTTAGCGTGGGAACCAGGGACCTCGGCCATGTCTGGTCCTCTACCTCCTTGGCTGCACAGTGGGGACAATACTCTGGTGGGGCTGAGGGAGGGGACATTTGGGAGGTATGAGCAGGGCTGTCAGCAGCAGCCCATCCGGGTGGGTGTGGCCTTGGGCAGCCATGATCCTGTGTCTCAGTCTCCTTTCTGTGGGAGAGGCAGAGGGCCTTGCTGGCTCTTTGCTGCCTGTGCCTGGATTCTGAGAGTGTCACCTTCTTGTTGTGGCTGCCATGGTTCCACAGGGTGAGGGGTATGGGGTCCTGAGTTCTATCCTGCATTGGCCTCAGGGTTGGGAAGAGGCACAGCCCAGGCCCCGGGAGGAAAGGGGCGCCCTAAGGTGGCAGTGTGTTGGCCGTGGCACAGCACAGCTTTGTCCCCAGGCAAGCCTTATGGCCAACTGTCAGGCGCCACGCAGGCCCTGGCTGGCCTCGCACATGAGCACCGTCTTCCTCACATTGCTGTGCTTCCCCTCGTTCCTGGGTGCCACTGTGTTCCTGTGCTATGCTGTGTGGCAGTGAGTAACCGGGCTGTGGGGACATGGGCATGGGTTGGGTGCTGTGCTGATTTGGTGTGGGTGGGGTGCTGCAAGGGCCCAGACCAGGGCTTCCATGGAGGCAGCTAGGTGAAGGGGCTGTGGCGCTGAGATCCTGGGCCCCCTCCCAGGGTGAAGCCCTCGGACACCTGTGGCCCCTTCCGGACCCTGGACACCATGTACAAGGCGGGCACCGTGTGGGTGCAGCACCTGGAGCGGGCAGGCCCTGGGGCCTCGTGGCTGTCTTGGCTGCACCAGTACCTGGTGGAGAACACCTTCTTCCTCTTCCTGGCGTCAGCCCTGCTGATGTGAGTCCTGTGCAGGTTGGGAGCTCCTGACCAAAGGCAGCCTGTGACAGGTACTGCGAGCCGTGGCCGCGGAGCGCAGGAGCCTGACTGCGTCTCCTATAGGGCCGTCATCTACCTCAACATCCAGGTGGTGAAAGGCCAGCGGAAGGTCATCTGCCTCCTCAAGGAGCAGATCCGCAATGTAAGTGCCTCCCTGGGCCAGCTCCTGTGGGTACAGTGCCTGCGAGGGTCCCAGGGACCCATACTGTAATGTGAACCTAACCTGTGCTGTCATGTGACAAAATGGTGGGAAGGGTTTTTTTTTGAGACAGGGTCTCACTTTGTGGTTCAGGCTGGCCCTGAGCTCAGCCTCCAACTCACATCACAGCAATCCTCCTGCCTCTGCCTCCTGAGTGCTGGGATTACAGGCCTGAGCCACCACGCCCGGCACTGTGGTATGTGGTACTGATTACTGCTGGGGTGAGTCTCCACACCTAGTATTGTTATGTGGTTGCCGGGGATCTAACGAGGGCCCTTGTGCTTGCAAGACAGGTGCCGGAACCACTGGGCTAACTCCCCGGCCCAGGGTTAGGATTTTTAATTTACTTATTTTTTGGGTTTTGGTGCTAGGAATCGAACTCCTGACCTTACACATGCTGAGCAAGTGCTGTGCCATCGAGGCACACTCCATCCTCCTTGTTTCTGTTTATTTTTATGCATTTAAAAACATTTTTGAGACAGGGTCTTTTAAGTTTTTTGAGACAGGGTCTTGCTTCAGGCTGGCATTGAGCTCACTATGTAGCGCAAGTTGACCTTGAGTTTGTGGTGATCCTCCTGCCCCAATCTCCTGAGAGCTGAGATTATAGACTTATACCATCATACCTAATTGAAAGTTTTTTTAAAAAAATTTGACACAGGGTCTCACTTTGTAGTTCAGACTAGCCCTGAACTCACTATGTAGCCCAGGCCAGCATCAAATTTAGCAATCCTCTTGCATCTGCCTCCTGAGTGCTGGGATTACAGGCCACCATTCCCAGCATTGTATGTGGTTATCAGGGATTGATCCCAGGACCTTGTGCTTGCCAGGCAGATGCTGGAACCACTGAGCTAAATTCTTGGCCCAGTTTAAAGTGTTTTTTTTTTTTTTTTTTTTTTTTTTGAGACAGGGTCTTACTTTGTAGTTCAGGCTGGTCTTGAACTCAGCCTTGAACCAGCAATCCTGTGTTTCTGCCTCCCAAGTGTTAGGATTATAGGCATAAGCCATCATGCGCAGGCATTGTGGTATATGGTACTGATTGCTGATGGGCGTGAGTCACCACACCCAGCCTTGTTGTATGTGGTTACCAGGGATCGAACTGGGCCCTTGCACCTGCAAGGCAGGTTCTGGAATCACTGAGCTAAATCCCCAGCCAAAGCATTTTTTAAGGAAAGGAAGTAACACTTATTGCAGTGCAGTGACAGCTTGGCACACAGGAATGAGAGATGCAAAGGACAAGTCTCAGTGAGTGAGGACACTTCTTTCCAGGGCCCCCCCTGCCGGCTCCCAGAATGCCGCACCAAGATGGACACAGGTGATTTGCTGGCTGGTCACTTGTGCTGCCTTCATGGAGGGTCCCGCACAGTGCAGGCCTGACCTTTCCCCAGGTTCAAGTCCACAGGTGTGGGCAGGCTGTGGGGTAGGACAGCCATTGTAAGCAGTCCCTGAGGAGGCTCTGGCCCCTGCAGAGCCTGCTCAGCACCCCTGCGGTGCTCTTCTCTTCTGCACCTGTTCACTTGGCCTCTCTGGGGTTTCTCCACCCACGCTGGGCTGGGGCTTCTCCCTGATCCTAGGTGCTCCTGGGCAAAGCTGGGGCTCACATGCGCTGCACACTGGCTGGTGGGAAGCTGCCTCTTCCCAGCTGTGATCCTGGTGACGCAGTAGGAAGTACGGAGAGTCCCTGGGCAGACAGTCCCTCTTCCATGCCCACTGCTCTCCAGGCAGACCCTTGTCACATCTGCCCATGGGTCAGCAGGGTGGCCCAGCCCAAATGCACCACCTCTGTTCCTGTCAGCAGCACTGGGAGGAGGAGCCGGGGAGCCTGGCTCTTCCTCATGGGTGTCCTTCCAGTCTGCCTGGCTTCTATGCTTCAAGGAGATGTGCAGGCAGGGGGTCCTGCCAGGCTGGTGATACCTCGGGTGCCTGAATGCAGCAGATCCTGCTGGGTGCTTCCTCAGCTTTCCAAGGTGCCTAAAGAGTCTGGAGGACCCAGTGAACACACTGTTCTGTGGCAGTGGCTGAGGTGCAGGCTGCTTGTCGCTGTCCAGGACTCTCATGGTCTGTGACAAGGGCAGTGAGGTCAGTGCTGCGGTGCTGCATGTGACGCTCCAGCCACTGGTGGCTTTGAAGAGGAGAAGGGGGTTGGGAACCGGGACTGGCTGCTCCAGGAGGATGGCCCTGAGGGCAGCTGGGAGGAATGCAGCTCTGCAAACACCTTGGATTTAGGTCTTCTGTGCCTCATACCAGACACCAAGTGTGTGCTATGGTAAACCTCTCATTAACCACTGTGATTTATTATAGCAGCCATAGGAAACGTACATGAGCTCCCCAGCTTATGTGCCACCATCTGACGGAGCACAAGAAGCAGGCAGTTTACCCACGGCACACGTCCTAAGTGGCAGGACCAGTTTGAAATTTGAGTCCAGCTGGTCCCATTTCCCTTTTCACGTTTCTCTTTGGCCATGAGGCAGCCTGGAGCCACATACATGCCCACTTCCTGCCTTTTGATTTCTGTGATGCTGACTATTGCTCACAAGCTCCCTCATTCGCATTCTGGAACTGGCTGGCCCTGGATGGATAGAGGGATAGGCAGTTCTGTGTTCTTATCCTTTCATATTCTGGCCTTTCTAGGAGGGGGAGGACAAAATCTTCTTGATCAACAGGCTCCACTCTGTCTATGAGAAGAAGGAGAGGAGCAGGTAAAAGGCCAGTGAAGGGCTGAAGCCAGTGTGGCTGGACAGCCAGCCCCCTGCAGTGGGGTGGGTGCCTTCGGGTGGACTGGGGAGGGGAGTGGATGCGGAAGAGCCCCGCCTCCCCAGCTCGATCAGACTTCTGCCCGTAGGGGTGTGTGTGGAGCGGCTCCCAGCCTTCCTTTCTGCCTTCATGGCACCATCTGCTTCCTGAGGTGAGGGCTGGATTGGGAGACAGCTGAACTTTCTCTGCAGCCTTGGTGACTGGGACAGCGGGAAGGCAGTGTAACATTTTCCTGCTGCTTGGCAGGTAGACAGGCTCAGGTACACCCTAGCGAGGACATACATCCACAGGCCTGGTTCTTCCTGCTGGGGCAGCCGGCAGAGGCTGGACCAGGGCCATGTCTCAGGTTCTTGCCTGTGCCCACCAAGGCTCCCGGCCAACAGCAGAAGCTCACAGAAGTGGCCATGTAATGCCGAGGCTCCCGTGGTATTTGGAAGCACCTCAGAATACCTTACCCAGTCGCAACACATACACTTGGGGCCCTGAGCTGGCCTTGGAGTCCCCTAGGCTGAGCACATGGCCCCTGCTGACTGGGCTCCATGCAGTTGCTGCAAGGCCCGATCCTCAGTTTCCCCATGTGGAGAAAGTATCTAACAAACCTTGAGCCTCAGATACTCCTCCAAGCAAACATCCAGTCAGTGTGGGGTACTGTTTACACTTCAGCCTCCTGTTGGTCCTTCTCTGATTGCTTTCTAGGGTCTTGAGCCTGCCAAGCCCGACGGTCTTGTCAGGGACGTAGAATGCATCTCCTGCGGAAAGGCACTGGGCCTGGGCCATATGGAGGGCTGGCTGTGCCTGTCTGGTTAGAGGGGTACTTGGGTCCGCAGTGACTTCTCTCGCTGGTAGAACTGTGGAGGCTGCAATACCTGCCCTGCTCACAGGTGCTGGAGATAAATGATAGGCCAGCAAAGAGCCATCTAGCTCACCTACCACCCACTACTGCCACCGCCCAGCCCGAGGGGACAACAGGACGGTGCAGTGATTGTTTTCCTTCCACAGGCTGCAGCTGGGTAAAGACGGAACTGGAAGGGTGGGCAGGTGGGCCTGGGTTCCCCCCAGAATCCTGCCTATGCTGTCTGGGACTTTTATTTATTCCAATTAAATGGATTTTGAAAATGGTTCTGTCTTTTGGGAGGTTGGGTCTGTGCACAGCACCTCTCAGCCCATAGGACCCTCAGTGAGGGGTGGAGCCCCATAGGCTGGCCAGAGGGCTTGGGTCTGGCCAAGCCAGACCCCCCTCTATGCAGAGGGGCAGGTCCAGCCTGTGGCCAAGGGAGTATTTGGCTGGTAGGTGGTGCTTCCTGGGGCACAGGGATGGAGGCATGTTAGGGAATGGTTCAGAGGATGGCATGAGGCTTGGGGAGAAGCTGGAAGCAGAGGGCCTGGAGGTGGGCAGGACTTGGTAAGGTGGCGGGGGTCTAGCTTGGTAGGCTGTGTTTGAGGAGCCTGTGGGACACTGCGTTGGAGGCTGGAGGAAGTAGGCACAGCCTGTCTCACACCTGTCTCCTTCCCCTGCTGGCTATGCTCCCTGATGCTATCCCTGCCCGTGTCCAGTGCTGCAGACATCTGGGGGTAGATGCCACTGGCAGATGTGAGCCCTGATGCTCACTGAGGGACATTTGGTTTCTGAGAGCTGCTGCTGGCTTTGAAGGGCTTTCCTGCCTCGTCCTGGCTGACTTGGCCAGGCCAGAAGTGCTCAAGATCCATACAGGTGGATGGTGCTGGTGCCGGTACCAATGCTACTGCTGCTGGACCGATAGAAAGTGAGCGGCTGACCTGGCTGAGGACCAGCCTTGCCAGGGTGGGTATGCAAGGGTCCTTGTTGGTGTTGTCCATCTTGGTTTCAGTCACCTACCTCAACTCCATGTGATGAGGACAGAAGTGGGACCTTACCTCCCCAGGAGTTCTGTAGAACTGCTGTTTGCTGGGCCTGAAGGTAGCTCCAAGTGATTCAGCCCCTGGAACCTGGGTGTTGCTGTGGGTAATCACATCCACATCCGTGGGCAGTGGAGGGGCTCATCCACCAGGGCAAGGCCTCAGGAGCAAAGCTGAGGAAGCTTCTGCAGCATCCTGAGCCTAGTCAGTGTCCTGCACATCTGAAACTTGTTGATTCCCAGTTTTCTCTCTGGTTCTGTTCCTGGATTCAGTGTGGCTATAAGATCCTCTTACTAGAAAACTGGCCAGTCTATGACAGCCTGTGATGCTGGGAGGGCTGGGGCGCCTCGTGCCCTGACTAGCCAGATAGTTCTGGGTGTGCTCTGTGACTTGTTCCTCACCTCAGGGCCACTGCTGCAATGATATAGCTCTAGTACCTTGCCAACCTGTGTTCTGTGGTACTGATGGAACCCAGCACATTTTGCATGCCAGGCAAGCACTTGGACACTGGGCTGCCCACCTAGCCCTTGCACTTCAGGTTTCACTTAAAAAAAAAAAAAAATCAAAAACAGAAGAGAATGTTCATGTTAAGGGCCAAAGAGATCAAAGCAGGCCTTGTAAGCCACTGTTCCGGTGGGTGGGAGGCTGACTGGGTATACACTTTAGGCTAAATGCAAGGCTTTGCTATGCTGCTGCTCACAGTGGAACCCAGGAAGATTTCACACTGGTCCCAGGCTCACACCTGAGATTCAGTGAGGCGCTGTACAGGTACCTCCGGTTGGGATTCCAAACACTTCCAGGTGATTCAGCATGGGCCATGGCTGAGAAGCTCTGCTCTCAGCGAGTCACAAGTGCAGCCCATCGAGCCCAAGGCTGTCCATGGAGGGAGTCTGGAAATGTGATCTTGGTCTCTCTGCAGTTGTGGAGCTGGGCTCACTGGCCTGACGTTTCAACACGATCCTGTGTCAGTTTCTGGGGCCCATCCAAAGGTTCTGCTCCAGTGAAGAAAGCTGAAATGGCTGCTGACTCCATCTTCCTTTCCCCCACTAAGAGGTCAGCCCCTTAGTGTAACTGATCCTCCTTTTGGCCACGGTGGGCTGGGTTGATTCCCCTTTCCTCTAGTCTCTCCTTTGCACCAACAGTCACCTTGGCACATCCTACCAGCACTGCCGGGCTCCCTGCTGTCTGCTTTCATTCTTTGAAAATGCTGCCCGTCAGTCAAGATAAAGTGTAGCTCAGAACCTATCGTTTCCTCAGTTCCAGACACCTGGGAGTACTAGGAGCCTGAGGCCTATACATGGGAGTCCTTGTTCCAGGTCTTGGCTTATGTTCTGCTCCTCACCTGTCCACTGTGCTCCCAGGCCAGAATCCAATCGAGCCTCACAGGGCAGCTGCCAAGGCCTCCTGAAGCCTGCTGTGCTTCTGGGTATCCTAAATCAGGTGCTGAACGGGTTCTCCAGGGGAGGAGTCAGAGTGCTCTGCCGCCGTCATGCTGCCCACTCCAAGTGCAGGTGAAAGCCCTGCTAAGGGTCTGCATGGAGCTGAGTAGGTGTGCTGGGTCACAGCAGTTGTGATGTCTGGTGTACCTTGCTGTTCCCAGTTTCACTCTTCTTGCTGTTAATTTCTTCTGGTGGCACAGTCTCTTTAGCGCATACCTTCTACATTTTTAGAAGAGGCAAGTGAGAGCCAGCAACTGGCAGTCTGCCCCAGCCTCTTAAGGACAGAGTGCGCCAGCTCAAGGGTTACAACACGCAGGGGTGTTATCCCCAGATGCTCCAGAATACCAATGACGCAGAAACCCTGCCGTGGACACACTCGGGGTCCTCACACCTGCTATAGGGATGGACCTGAACAGACAAAGCAGTGCTTCCCCGGAGCTCAGAGTCCCACTGTGCCGGCTGGTGTGCATGATGCCTGGAGGGGGTTAGCTGAGGTAATTCCATAAACACAATATATCTAGGAAGTGTGCATGGTAGTGCACACTTGTAATCCCAGTACTCTGGGAGGCTGAGGCAGGATGGCTGGCAATCTGAGCCAAGCACAGGTAATTTAAAGCCCTGGGTTCCATCCCCAGAACTGCAAAAACAAAAACTAGGACACATACTCCTATTACTCTTTTCCTGTCATTCCCTATGTCCATGCTGGGTCTGAGGTGAAAGCCAGGGGCATCTCTGCGTGCCGTTGCGGACCCGGACCCTCATGTTAGTGGTGGCCCAGACAATCAGCTCTCAGAACAAGGCTCAGATGGACTGAGGGGAATGGAAAGCTTGGAAGCTCTGCTTAGCAAGATTTAATTATTAACAGCAAAACCACAAAAGAAAGGATGAAGTTCTGTCAACCCAAGCTGAGATTAGGTACACGTGTAAACTCTGAGGACATCATTAGACAGCATCTGGCACATATAGCAGCATGACTACTGCTTGTCTTTTTTTTTTTTTTTTTTTTTTTTTAATAAGACAGGGTCCCACTAGGTAACCCAGGATGGTCTCAGTTATAGCAGTCCCCCTGCTTCAGCCTCTGGAGTGCTGGGCTGCAGGTGTGTACCACCATGCCTGGCTAATGTCTATTTGAAAAAAAAGACACATTAACTGAACAGCCAAGAAAAAAACTGCCATTTATTAAGATTCAACAAAGCGTTGTACTTTTAAAAGCAACTTTCGGTGCATGTTCTTCAACAATCACATTCTATGAAGAAAAACATTAAGAGCCACAAATTTGTTTTTTAATCTCAGAGTTACAGACATCATAAATTCAAAATAAAAGGCCAACCCCCCCCCCCACCAAAAAAAAAGGAAAAGGAAAAGAAAACCCAAAGAGTGAAAACAACAGATTCGTCTATCCCCAATTTTAAAACATCAGGAATTTTTTTACAACTCAGTGCTAAACGGCAGCATGGCAAGCTGTATGTCTGGGTGTGCACGCACGCACACATCTGATGCGCATAGTCAGGTATGTGGACATCAGATCTACAGTGTGCACGTAATGGCAATGAGATGTAATCACTCTGAGGGAAGTCTGTTAGCTAAATACACTACGGAACTGGAGAAAAAACGTCTTGAACCCAGTTTGTGCATAGTTCATGATCCTCTATAAAACCAGCTTTTGTGGGTCTGCAATCTTGCAGGACTTTTCTTTTTTTTCTTTTTTTTGTTTTTGTTTTGATAAAACCATTAAAAAGCTAATTAAAAAATGTAATGCACAAGTTTCCTGATCAAGCAGGCAGGGAGCACAATGTTCATATATATTTTTTAAAACATACTTGAGGGTATGTTATTCCATTGTCTTTCGTCCTTGCAAAACAAAACATTGATCATTTTTAAAACATAAAGCAATTTTTAATATATAAAGCACTCTTCAAACATCTATTTCTTTTGAGTCCATTATTTGGTAAATATGTAACTGCTACACATTAGAGATTAGGTACTTTCTTCTTTGTGGTTTTTTTTTTTTTTAATCTTTTTTTCTTTCTTTTTTTTTTTTTTTAAAAGTTTTTGTTTTTTAGTAACATCTTCAGTGCTAGGAGTTGGGTTTAAAAATACATGAAATGGTGTGGAGCTGCCCTCGGGAGCCCTGGCTTTCCTGAGAGCGCGTCCGGCATGTGCAAGACAGTGACCACAACACCTCGTCACTGTGACGAAGGGGCGAGAACAATCAACAGAGTCCACACGATGGCCGAAGGGGGACACACTGTCCAATCCCAGAGCTCTGAAGTAGCGCATCTGCATTCTGAAAATAGGTTTCTTTACGACGGAAGTCTTTTTTTTTTTAAATTCCTTTTTAAATTTTTTTTTTTAATTTTAAAGTCTAAAGGAGAAAAAAAAAAAAGGTCTGTAAACAGGTGGGAGCCCAAGCCACAGGCTCCTCCAAAAGCAGTCACAACCCATGTCCAAGTGCTTGCTTCCGCCCAGTCCTTCAGCGGAGCCATCCATTCTTTACAAGTATCTATGGCCACAGTTCAGCAACAGTTTCTTCTCTTTTAACTTTATATTCCAAATGGAAAAATGGTGCAATACTCTGGTAATAATTTTCTTGCATTAGTCCACAATAAAAAGCTGCTAAAGGTAGATATACATATTATTTCTCCAGAGATATACACTGTAAGTTTAAACGCAATTAACAGAGTCCTTGAGTAAACATTTACACATGAATTGTCACCAGCCCTGTCCTGTGAATTTGCTTTAATGTTTAGGATTAGCCAAAGGAAGGGCAGGAACACCTCAGTGCAAAGTTAGAAGCTAATAATAACAAACATTTGACCAATGCGCCAAAAAAAGCATATACTGAATAAAAGGGAAAACCCACAGTTAAATCTGTCTCACACACAGGAAGCGTGCACCATGCAGGAACACACACACACACACACGTGCACGCACACTTGCATACTGTATGCACGCGCACACGCACACGCACACACACACACACACACACACACACACACATAGGCTATGAACTTAGAAATTTTCCCTAGAGCCTGTTTCTGTGTACTGATGTCAACCTGGAAGTGTAGAATTAGACTTAGAAAGTGTTCACATTTCATTATTGGCCTGCTGGATTCAAGTATTTGCATGTTTGATATGTCTTTTTTTTTTAAACTTTTAAAAAATATTTTTTTGGGATAAAAAAATGACATGAAAAAGTAATGAAACAAGGGTAATGTGCATAGGCGGATCCAGGAAACAGAGCGTGACAGCAGAGGGTGCCAACTCAGCTCTGTGCCCGTGCTCTGTGCCCCGCCGCCTCTGGTCATGTGCATAATCATCACAGGCTCACTTAAAATAGGCTTCATGTTTCCCTCCCCAACTTGCCCGCGATAAAATAACCCTTTCCAGCCCACAATCTGAAAAGTGCCCTTCATGATAGAACTATTCTAAGCAGCTTTTATACTTAAAAACTCAAAATGACAACACACCATACAAATGTAAGACAACACAAAATAAAAAGCTATGAGGAACATCCTGTCATTAGCATGTGACACTGACCGAATGCAGCCCGCACTGTTTCGGGAACAGTTCACAAGGGCCACGGTGAAGGTCCGTCTTCAAAACTGGACAGAGGTACTCAAAAGGGCCGCAGGCTGCTTATCTGGCAGGACCACAGTGCGCGTGGCCTTGGGAAAGAAGGCCTCTGCCCCTCCTTACCTGGAGGGGTGCTGGTGGCCCTAGATGGACTCCCCACTGAGCAGGTCCCCTGGCAGCAGCGTGTTCAGTGGGGTGGGACTGCCAATCAACCTGCCATCATCGGTGCTGGGTGGGCCCCACAGGCTGCTTGAGTACTGTGGCCCCCCACCCCAGAGCAGCTCGCTGCTCCCCTTGCCACCCAGGCATGGAGCACCCCAGTGGGTGGCATCACTTCGCACCAGGCCATGGGTACTGCCTGAGGCACCCAACCGTGGCTGGCTGCTTCCGCTGCTAGACTGCCAGCTGGACGTGGGAGGCAGGGCTTGGCCTTGGGCCAGGAACCGGTTTACTTCTTCTTCACCTGCAAACTCAGCCAAGATGGTAGTGTTTCCCAGCACACACCTGCAAAGCAAGACATTAGGTGAGGGGCAGGGATGCAGCTCAATAGTGCAATTCCTGCCTGGCAAATTTGAGGCTCTATGTTCCATTCCTACGACAAAAAAAACCCCCAAGTGAGCACGCTAGTCCTGAAGCTGAGCTATGGAAAGGTACAGCTTAAGATCTCCAGCCACAAGCCACCCAGACCCAAACCACATTATGAAGATTCTCCTCACTTTTTTGGGACAGAGTCTCATTATGCAGTTCAGGGTACACCCCAAGGTGGCCTCAAATTTGTGGTGATCCTCCTGCCTCAGACTCCCAAGCACTGGGACTGTAGGTAAGAATGGCCCTGCATGGCACCTCCTCACTTTAGACTTCCAGCAGCCACATCATATGGAGTGTGGACAGGGGTGTACAAGTAGAAGCACATCACCTCACCACATGAGGGGCCATTCAGCTCAGAGCAATTTGTGTCCTGTGCTAAAATCAGGAAGGACTGACTGATTTCTAGGTCCCTTTCTCAAGGGCTATCTCTACGCAGGTCAATCCATATGCACTGTGTCAGAGTGTCCTATAATGAGGCTGAGAAGCATGACTGGCCCTGTATACACTTTTCCAGGACAGACGCTGTTTGCTTTCTCTCACTGGTCTGGCAGGTGCTCCTCTAGACAGGTTTTTCTCATAATGTACACCTGTGCTGGTCTGGATGGTACCACTCCAAACACCTGTTCTCAAGTCCTAACAGTGCTGCTGAATGTGACTGTGTCTGGAGACAAGGTCTTTAGAGAGGCGAGGAATTAATGGAGGTCATGTGGGGGGCCTTAATATAACATGCCTGGCACCCTTATGTGAGGGATGCAGACACACTCAGAGGGATGATCACATGGAGACAGAGGAGAGGAGTGGCCTCAGAAGGAATGAACCTTCTTTTATTTGTTATTTTTTGAGACAGGCTCTAGCTTTGTAGTTCCGGCTGGCCTCAAACTATGTAACCCAGGCCAGCCTCAAACTCACAGCAATCCTTCTGCCTCTGGGATTACAGGCATGAGTCACCACGCCTGGCACTATGATGTATGGTTACTGGGGATCAAACTTAGGACCTTGCATTTGCAAAGCAGACAATGAAACCACTGAGCTAAATCCTGGGCCCAGGAATGAACCTTCTTGGCACCTCTGATCTTGGGCTTCCAGACTTCAGAACTGTGAGTCAAAGGGCAGCCTGGGCTGCACAGTGAGTTTAGGGCCAGCTTGAACCACAGATTATGACTCCATCTCAAAAAACCAAACCAGAGAGAAAATAGGAGTAACCTGAGGGTGTAGCACCCACCATGAGCCTCAACAAGCCCCAAAGTGTGACGATCCTAGAGGAGGGGCAGAAGCGGGAGGAGGCAGAATTTAACACAGGCCACTCTCTGTGCTGAGCCAGCCAGTCAAGAACAGCACCCACGTGCACATTAACTGCCACAACAAGAAATACATGGCCTGTGAGAAGGCCTCTGACAGGCACCGCAGCATGGTGCTGGAAAGCGTTAAGGACATTTGGACCGAGGTCCTCAAGAGCGACAGGGCAGGAAGAAGTCCAAGCCTGTCAACAAGGACTACTTCATCTCCAAGATGTTCCTGCCTGGGGCTTGGTCATCGTGGTGCTGTGGAACCTGTTCATCGCTGGCAAGTAGGTGCGTCTTTCCCGCTGCCAAGACCTGCCACTACCTATGAAGACCTGCTTTTGTGATGACAGTGATAATAAAGTGTTGTGCTATTCTTAGAAAAGCAAAAACAAGAAAACCAAAGAAATCAAACCAAACCAGCCCACTTTCTGCCATTTCTTTAAGGCATGGGCCTGGAGGCCTGCGCAGGCAACTCCAGGGCACCTGTTACAGCCCTGCCAGCTCTGGGGCACTCATGTTCTTTGGTTGTGGGGCGCTGAAGAGAAACATACATGTGCAGAGACTTCTGGGCCTTGGCGGCTTCCTCCTTGGAGCTGTAGCGGACTACGGCGTTGCCTTGGGTCAGGTTCAGGTGGAATGTGATGAGAGGCCCATGCTGCAGACACAGTGTCCGCAGGGTGGAACCATCGATCTGATAGAGGAAGCACAGGAAGCCCACGTGTTTCCCTCCAGTTCATCCACTACATTCTCCAACACCCATCTCTACACTGAATGCATCAAACAGACAATGTCTTTCTATAAAAAGGCTTACTAACAAATAGCTTCTGGGTACTCATGTTTGACACTATCGGGACTAGGGACATATCTGAAGCGGTGGCGACTTCAGTTATACTTCCTGAGTTACACGAATCAGAGGAGGAGAAAAACTCCACTTTGGATCTGCTCTCTTCTCACAGAGCAGATTCTGTAGAGCATGAAGCTTGCAAAAGGCACCAAGCCAGGCAGGGAATGAATGGACCCCCAACCTGGGAAAGACGACTCCTGGCTGCCCAAGGTCAACCCCGTCAAGTCCCTCTTGAGTGGGCATACAGTTTCTTTTTGGTGCACAAACTCAGTTCTCTCCTTAATTCTGTTTGCAAACTGAACAATGAGAACCAAATCAAATTCCCCACAAGGTCCACCTTGAACCTAACTACTGAATTTGCTTCAGTTCTCATCCAACTCGGTTTGTGACCAGAACTGTGGAAAGAATCAAATTTGTGAACTAAGGCTCCACTGTAGTTTTTAGCTAACAGCCCTGTTATGAAAGTATACTTTTCAGCTCCCAAAGGATAAATAAAGTGGCCATGTGGTTAGAAGGAGCCGCGCAGCTGGGTCTACCTGTTGCTGCTCTGGCACTCACATGCTTCTTTGCACTTGCCTGTGTCATCCTAGACCCTGAAGAGGCTGCCTGCTGTACACAGTCATCTGCACAAGGGGTTAAGGGGGCTCAGTGGCCCTGGGCAACCCCAGCTTTCTTCCTGCCAGCTGGCGCCCATACCTGGGGTGTGAGGTTGCGAAGAACGAGCCAGCTGCTTGTTCTTCCTGAGGTGTCAGTGCTCCAAGCAGAACCTGCACGACAAGCCCAGGGGACAAGAGCTCAGTTGACAAGCCACACGGCAGTCAGATGGCATGGCCCTCTAACAAGGTTCTAATCTTATCTACCATACATGGAAGTCTCTAAATTTTTCAAGCCTGTGGGGGCTCTGATAAACCCCAATCTCAACCCCTGTGGCCCCTTTCCACAGCAACCCCGGTGTCCTAGATGTTTCCACCAGCCCAAAAGGCCTGTGCCTTCCCACTGTGCTGTGAGGGACAGATAAAGATCACCTGGGAAGTTCGCTCTCCATCCTGTCTCCCCCTGAAAGTTAACAGGCTAACATACTGCTTATTAATATGACAGAGCAAACCTACAGGGGCTATTCTGAAAGGTTAAAATTTCAAATGCTCTGGAGCCTACTGGAAGTCCCAGTTTCTCAACCAGCAACTTCCTCCTAGCCTTCAGGATTCAGCGTCACGCTGAGCTTGTTTTACTTTTGGCCTGGAAAGTCTATGTTCCAATCAGGCCTTCTGGTGAAGCACACACAAGGGGATAAATGAAGACGTCAGTGCTGGTGGGAGTGGGAAGCCGATGGGAGTAGTAATAGGCTGTTCTGAGGGCCCAGGATAGGAAGGCAGCACAAGAGGATTGGTCCCAGGCCTGTCTAGGACCAACTAGCCCAGTCCCAAGCTCCATGAGCTGTATACCTGGAGCGATGTTACATATACCAGGGTTGGTACTAAGTGCCCTGCCAAGTCCATGGTGGCCAAAGACAATGATAAGCACGTCCTAAGTGATGAGGACAGCAGTTCCAAGCACGCCTGTGCCCATCAGAGGAGGATGAGGAAGGAGCTTACCAGAGGAGTAGGAGCTGGTCCAGCCGAGGGGGCTGGTGCCCCAGGTGGAGGAAGGCTTGGGATTGGCTAGCCCTGGTGGGGGCCTGGTGGGTGCAGTAGTGTTTCTGGGCACCTTCCACAGTTCATGCGACAGAGAAGCTTGCGTGTGGGAGGCTGGGCCAGAGGACCATGTTGATTTAATGTCTGACAGTTTACCTAGAAGGCAGAGAGAAATATGCATTCTGTAGACAAAGAGAAGAGACAGCTTGGTGGTGAGCCAGTAGAACATTGTTTGATACTAACAGCCTGGGAGAAAAAAGAAGAAATACCAATAATGTGCCTCAAAATAAGGGCCATGGATACACTATATTTTTGCTGACTTTTTTTCCTTACAGACTTAGAGATGAGACTTTCCTATATTGCCCAGGCTGATCTTAAACTCCTGGGATCCAACAATCCTCCTATCTCAGTCTCCTAAGTTCTGGGACTACACATGTGTTACCAACACCAAGCTATGTTCTCTCTTTAATTTATTCTGAAAAACATTCTGCATGTCTAATACAGACCTTGCCAGTATTTCTGACACTTCCATAAATCTGCTAACATTTTCACCTATAAGACAGATGGTGGGGGGGTACCAGGGATTGAACTCAGGATCTTGTGCTTGTGAGGCAGATGTGGCACCACTGAGCTAAATCCCTGCTCTAAAACAGCATTTTTTGGTGGGGGCGGGGACTTAAGAGAGCTTTGTGGTTCAAGCTGGCCCTGAGCTCAGCCTCAGACTCAAATCACAGCAATCCTCCTGCCTCTGTCTCTCGAGTGCTGGGATTACAGGCATGAGCCACCATATCCGGCACTGTGGTATGTGGTACTGATTGCGGCTGGGCGTGAGTCTCCACACCCAGTATTGTATGTGGTTACCCAGGGATCGAACCTGGGTCCTTGCGCTTGCACGATAGGTGCCTGGAACCCCTGAGCTAAATCCCTGGCCTCTAAAACAGCATTTTTGAAGTTCAATATTGAAGTTAAATTATCAGCATAAAGCATAATAGATACAGATTTTTCATTCCTTTAAAAAAAATTTTTTTTTTGGTAGTACTGGGGATTAAACTTGGGACCTTGTGCTTACACGGCAGGTGCCAGAGCCACTGAGCTAAATCTTTGACCCAAGAGAGGGGTGATTTAGTTCAGACTGAGCTAAACTCACTATGTAACTCAGGCTGGCCTTGAACTTATGGGCTCCCCAGTACTGAGATTACATGTGTGTGCCACCATGCCCGGCCCTTCATTCCTTTCTCTTTTGCAGTGCTCCAGACATGCCCACTCTCCTCACTCCTACTGTGATCTTCCACAGATTCCAGAGATACTCTTGTCCTTTGTGTGTACAAATGGGTGCACACAAGGAATGGGCTGGGGGTGGGGGGAGACCACAGGTGGCCACACTGTTTTTTAGCAGTTTTTGAGGGGTACTGGGAATCAAACTCAGAGCCTCAAGCTTGCCAGGTGAGCGCTATGACCACATTGTTTTAAAGCTCTTTGGGAGAAAAAAACCAAGTCAGCAATGACCACCAACCCCAGCCCTTCAGCTAGCTAGCACTAGGTGGGAATGAATGGAGCTCTGCACAGGAGAGGCAGGAAGTTCAGGCAGCAGAGTGGTTGCTATCTCCAGGCACTTCTGTTCAACTTCTCAGCATCCACAAAACAGATGTGGTTTCTAAGCCTGGCCACCAGAGGGCGATGGCCTCACAGTGGAGAAACACTGATTTGAGAAAAGGTCCCCCAATAGAAAAACAAACACCATGGAAAGCTGACCTAGACATATGGAAGATGATTTTATTTTAGCTGAATTATCATGGTATTATTGAAATACATCCCTTTTGTAAACATTATAAGGAATAAAAATCCCTAGTTCTTATTTTTCTTTTTTTTTTAAATTTGTTTGTTATTTTTATTTTTTTATTTTTCTTTTTTAAATAAGATGCTAAACTATATTACTTTCTTAGGTTGTGGGTGTAGAGCAATAGCCAAGTATTTGTCTGGTATGTGCTATGAAGCCCAAGGTTCAAACAAAAAGGAAAGAAAGAAGGTAAGAAACGCAGAAAAAGAAAAGGGAAAGAGAAGAGAAATTCTTGCTTTTTCCTAGGACACCTAGCGAGTAGTAGTCCCCTTTGGCGGGGAGTATATATAGCATGCTGGGTTTTTTAAAAAGTTTTTTGAGACAGGGTCTTGCTTTGTAGTTCAGGCAGGTTCTGAACTCAGCAATCCTCCTGCCTCTGCCTCCCGAGTGCTATGATTACAGGCGTGAACCAACACACCTGGCACTGCGGTATGTGGTACTGATTGGGATGGGCATGAGTCATCACACCCAACATTGCTGTATGTGGTTACCAGGGACAGAACCCAGGACACCTTGTGTTGTAAGGCAGGCGCTGGAACCACTGAGCTAAATCCCTGGCCCTACTGCATGCTTATTTTAAAAAATCTGGATAAGAAAGTTTGATGGAATAGACAAGTATCTGTGAAGAAATTTATAAATGATTTATAAATATCTTACTCAGCACTCAGGAGGCAGATGCAGGAGGACTGCGGTGAGTTCAAGGTCAGCCTGGGTTACAGAGTGAGGTCAGGGCCAGCTTGAGCTACAAAGCGAGACCCTGTCTCAAAAACAAAAACAAAACTATACATGTCTTACTTACAAATCTGCTGTCCAGTTTGTGTATGTGTCCAGCTCTCTCTATATCCTTCTCCAGAATTTCAGACTCAAATTTCAAGTTTTTATGACAAAGAATTCTCCATTCTCCTCTAACTGTAAAAGAAGTCTCTCATACTTGAAGGACTGTGCAGTCAGTGGTACATGGTGTGTGTCACACCACAACGAACCGAGTGGTGAGATGGGGCACACTGAGTGCTGGGAACAAATGACAGGACCTATGGAGGTTTCCTCCACTTGCCATAGGAAACTTGAGGAATAGAAAATCCCACTGTTTCCGCCTGAGTTTCTCCAGTCTCATACCTCTTCTCTGGTGGCCACGGGAAGAAAGAAGATACAGATCCATTCAAGTGGTAGTACATATCAGGTCTGCTCTGCAACTTATACATTCTCATGACCCTGAGGAAGAGGTATTATTGCTTCCATCCCACATGTGAGGATGCAGATGTGCCTAAGGTCCTGTGGCTGGCGGGCCAGGCCTGTGTCATGCTCCATCACCCCTGTGGACAGGTAAGGAGGGAGCAAACAGGCCACCAGGAATAGCTGAGGGCCTGCCGCAGTCTTGTCTGGGGAAAGAAGAAAACCACAATCTGCAAGTCAAGAGGCCAGGTGGTACCTGCAACACTAGGCGTGGGCACAATACTATTTCAAGGGCTAGAGCAGCTGTAGGCACTGAGAGACCCGAAGCTGGTTCTCTGTGAAGAGGCCTGGGGGAAGACTGCAGAACCAAACATGGAAACCAGATAGGGGCTGCGGGTGGGCACACTGAGCAGGGTGAGGAGGGAAACACAAGAAGTGTTTTCTCAAATGCTTGAGGAGACCACTCCACTCTGAGGCTGGCAGCTCTGAGGGTGGCAGCAGCAGGACTGTTCCTGAAGGCTGAGGTGGCACAGGTCAGGCAATGGCAGGAACCTGCTCTGGAAGCACTACTACCAGGATGCTTAAAATACCAGGTCAGAGTATTCAAGCAGCAGTGATTTCCCCTTTCAAAAATGGTATTATAAAACAACAAAATTTCAAACTTTGCCTGAGCACTTGCCTGACTCATTTGCCATGCCTGTGTCCCTATGTAATGCAAGGACAATGGAGAATCTGAGTCACTCTATGACTAGAATGGCACTGTCCTGCTGCTGCGGGAACCCCCAGCCCTATTATACCATTTTTAAAAGCATTATGTTGGCACATTTTGATTTTCAGATAAGGAATGTAAAACCAGTAAAGTCTATTCCAATATTCTACAATTTGGAAAGCACTGAAGCCAGATGTGGTAGCACATATTTGCAATACTAACGCCCTAGAGGCTGAGGTAGGAAGATCACTGTGAGTTCAAGCCCAGCCTGAACCAGATAGTGAGACCATCTCAAAAAACAAAACAAAATACCGGGTGTGATGGCACGTGTCTGTAATCCCAGCCCTTGGGAGGCAGCGGCAGGAGGATCCCTATTGAGTTCGAGGCCAGCATAGGGTACATAGTGGGTTCGGGGGAAGCCTGAAGTACAAACCGAGACCCTGTCTCAAAAAACCCAAACCACCCCTCCAACCCAAACCCAAAATCCAGCAAAACAAACAAACACTCTGAAACCTGAAATATTTTTCCTCACACGTGTTTTGGATAAAGGTTATTTAACCTGTATAATAAATGAAAATATAGCATGGGCCCCACATCAGTCCCCATTGTTCCCATCTATACTGCCTGGTACTAGAAAAGGTGCCCTTACCTGTGTCTCAGCCCACAGTGCCCTGCTCTCTCTGAGGTGACTGGAGACCCCTGTGGAGGCAGACAGGATGACCCCATCCTTACCTCCACTCTTGAGGAGGTAGCGGTTGACATCCTGGATGGTGGTGTTGATGGTAGGCCCAGTGGGGACGCTGCCAGGAGTGACGTCAGGGTCGTTCTCGGGGTCGATGTTCTGGAGCCCTTTCCATGGAACTCCAGGATGGAATTCTGTGGAAACCAAAGCAGGGCCACACGCTAGAGTACCTTCACACTGCTTCATGACATCTAAACATACCTTTTCCTGTTTGTGGAAACTTCTATCATCTGATAATTAAATTCACAGGCACACCAGAGACTTTCATTAAAACAACCATTCCTTTGGAACAAAGCAGAGCCAGGTACTACAATAATCGCATTAAAGTCTGAATGCTTTTTTGGGGTGGAATTTAGAGCCTCTTCCCCACCTGCAGCCACCCTCTTCTTCTCCTTACATTGAACCAAGGGGGCCAAAGGGCCAATTTGATGCCAACCATAACCCAAATTGATTAGGCAAATGGATTCCCAATGGACATGCCACACCTGTGGGCTTAATGATCCTAGAACCCATGGCATAGATCCTGGCTCCTCTCAGGTCTAACCTTGCTCCTTGGCTTGACAGGCTCGGACCAGCCATTGCAGAGAAGGGCCACAGAGTCTTACCTGGAGGCCAGTTGATGCTGGAGCCATTTGAGATTTTATCACTGTCAGATTTGGCACGTGACCAGCTATGGGGAACAGCTACAGGAGGACTGGCTGGTGACTCACTATTCTGGATTAAATCGTACCGGCCATAGGAGTCATCAATGGAGGACTTACCTGGAGGCCCAATGCTTAGACCTCCAGGGATAGCACCTATAGGACAACAGACAACAAGTAACCATGTGAACACTCTACTTGTGACACTGGGGCTCCTGGAGAGTCTTTCCTTCAGGTCTATGTCTTTTCCTCCTTCAAGTACATGAATTGTCAGACTTGACCCGTCCAGGATTCTCCAAGAACCAGTGACTACTGCACTTACAAAGTTCCTCTCTGGGGGCCAGGGAGTTAGCTCAGTGGTTCTGGCACCTGTCTTACAAGTGCAAGGACCCGGGTTCGATTCCCTGGTAACCACATATAATATTGGGCGTGAAGACTCATGCCCAGCAGCAACCAGTACCACATACCACAGTGCCGGGCGTGGTGGCTCACGCCTGTAATCCCAGCACTGGGGAGGCAGAGGCAGGAGGATTGCTGTGATGATGTGAGTTTGAGGCTGAGCTCGGAGCCAGCCTGAACTACAAAGTGAGACCCTGTCTCAAAAAACCTAAAAAAACCCAAAAAAACAAAAAGAAAACCCCCAAAGTTCCTCTCTGCAGGATAGAAACCCTCGAAGAACCATTCAAATCTGTCAGTTTGGAAATTTTCATATAATTCATGCCCATACCATGGGGAATAGCCCACAATAATGCTTTCTGGGGAGAGGAGTCCTGGTTGTCACGGGCTGTTGTTTTGGCACCCTTTCCTCCCACAGCCAGCTTTCTTTATTGTGGAGGGAGAAATCTATAGACAATGTCAACCAGCTAATGTGACGGGTGCTCTCATGTCCAGCAAAGTGCCCTGAAGTTACAAGGGGGTTTTTCAGAGAGCTAACTCTTAGGAAGAACTTTCTTTTTCTATTTAAACTGCATCTTATCCTCAAGAGGGAATCTTATAACTGTTAAATTTCCTGTTTTTTTATGCTACCAGGATTTCAGAGCTAAATTTAATATTTAATAATGATACTGCACCCTACAGTTAGCATTTTTGGCCTCTACTTTTCTAAGCACTTGACTTTTAATATGTGTTTTTTCTTTTGCAGTGTTAAGGATCAGACTTAGAGCCTCAAACATATTAGGCAAGTGCTCTACCAATGAGCTACACTGCAGCCCTTTTTATTTTTTATTTTTTTTGAGACAATGTCTAAGTGATCCATAGAGGTTTTAAACTTGAGATCCTCTTGCCTCAGGCTTCTGAGTAGCTGGGAGTACAGGTATATACTACTACCCCTGTATTTTATCATGTTACTGAAAAAAATGTCTTTTCAGAAGACTCAATTTTTTATTGATGAATACAGACAGAGAAAGTATATAGGTTTTATGCAGTATATATACTTACATGCTTTATTATTCTGGGACATTTTCATTAATTTATGAGTTTGAATAGTTAAGTTCAAGAATTTTGGTCCAAGGTTGGCATAGTGGCACAGCCTATCAGCCAATCCTAGATACACAGGAGGGCTGCAAATTTTAGGCTAACCTGGGCAACTCAGTGAGACCCTGCCTTAAAATAAAATAATAATAAAAAAAGAAGGTTTAGGTATAGCTCAGTGGCAGAGCACTTGCCTAGTATGAAGTGCTGGGTTTAATCCTAGCACTGTGAAAACAGAAAAAAAAAAGAGTATGACTGGTTGAGATCTTATGTACTCTGATGCACTGGGATGTGTGCATGTGTATGTGTGTGGCCTATGCATATCTGTGCATGTGCTGGTGAACCCAAGGCCTTCACACTGAACTGTATCTTCAGATCTGCTTTTTTAACTTGACACTGGGTCTCACTAAGTCCCTAAGCTGTTCATGCTGGGCTCAAAGTTGAAATTCTCTTGTTTCAGTTTTCCACAGCACTGGGACTACAGGATGTATTCACAGGGCTGGCTTTTAGAATGGTGTATCTTTCCCTCAACTTTCAGGGCTACATCTACAGAAATGTACAGTGTAAGACCACTACAAAAAGGGACAATCATTGGGAAAACAGCAGCAGCTCCCTGTGGCCATGCTGGCCAACACATACCATGTTTGCCGGGATTCTGATCCATAGGAGAAGCAGCACTGGACAAGCTGTCCATTGAGTTGGGGTGTGTCCACTGGGGGAGGCGTGACTGGGACTGAGACGGGTCCTTCACTGACAAGCCGCTGGTCATGTCCATGCTGCTCACATTCATGTTTGAGTTCAGTCCAGCTGAAAACAGAGAGACAGTCAGGACAGGCTTGCTCCTCCTCTCTGCCATCTTGTGCCAGCCTTCATTCACAGTCAAATACTTTAATTTCTGATGCTGGTGAAAACACCTGTTTTAAAAAGAGCTATTTTGGGACGGGGAGTTAGCTTAGTGGTTCCGGCGCCTGTCTTGCAAGTGCAAGGACCTGGGTTCGACCCCCACAACCACATACCATACTGGGGATGGAGACTCATGCCCAGCAGCAATCAGTCCCACATACCACAGTCCTGGGCGTGGTGGCTCACGCCTGTAATCCCAGCACTGGGGAGGCAGAGGCAGGAGGATTGCTGTGATGTGAGTTTGAGGCTGAGCTCAGGGCCAGCCTGAACCACAAAGCGAGACCTTGTCTCAAAACAAAACAAAACAAAACAAAAAAATAAAAAGAGCTATTTTTTCTGGAGTAAGGTGAAAATACCAATAGTTTTCAGTAAGTCTGACCTGTGACTTTCCTCTTTTCCTTGTTTAATACAGATAAACACAGTCTTGAGGCTCTTAATCAGAATCCAAGGAGCAGTACTCGCTTTGGCAGCGCATATACTAAAACAGAATCCATGGAGTAACACAGAGAGAGTCCAAACAATGAGGAAAGTCGTCGGGGTCCACTGTAGAAACCACCAGGCCAAGAAGCCCTTCTCCGTGTGCTAATGTGCTATCTACACAACAGGCTGGTCAGTGCCTTTGGTACATATATATTGCAAGAGTCTGGAGCGAGGAATTCGTGGATTACACACCCAAAAACCTTTAACACACTGACTTACTGGGGAGTGGGTGCTGCTTCTGGCCACCACGCATTGGGGAAACTCCTGGGGACTTGCAAAGAACCAGCCCTACATTAGGGTGATGAAAAAATATAAAGACCATGACAAAAGGCTGAAGCAGGTTCCTGATGGGAACATGGGGACACTGGTTAGGCTTAGGCAGACTGCTCTTGGTGCTATCGCCAACTTAGGGGGAGGTGAGGCGTGCTCAGAAGAAGTGGCTCACTCAAAGGTGACCTGCAAGGGGCTAGCTCCCTCCCTGGCTCTGCTCTTTGCTCCTCACATGACATGAACTTCTCCTCTAGGCCCCTCTGCCGTGCCATCCAGCCTTTGGAGCCAGACCCCATGGTGTAAATGAGAGCCAAGTAAACTTTTTCTCCTTTACATTTCAAGTGTCAGGTAACTGGTCCTCAGTGGTGAGAAAGGGCCAAGACAGTGCTCAATATCCCTTCTTTACAAGTGGGGAAACTGAAGCAAACAGCAGTCAGGCAAGCTGCAATTAGCAGTGGAATACTCGGGGGTGGGTGGGACTTGAACCCATGCACCTAATCAGGCCTTACCACAAGATGCTTCTGTTTCTTCAACACAGTAATGGAGGAGACAGTAATGAAGGGACCATACCACCTGGCACTCACTGATCAGTTTCACATTAAAGACATATATATTTGTTTACATGTCAAGCTGGATGTGCTCACATAATGAGAACGTGTCATTCTAGCATTCTGGCGGGAAGTTATCAGGCGGGAGCAAGTTTGCTGTCATTTAACCAGATTTTGCCCTTATTAAAGATGCATTTTCCTAAGCTACTGATTCCCTTGGTCCGTTTCTGCAGACTCTGACAGCAATTAGCAGCCAAGCCCGGAGGTTTTCCTAGCTTCTAGTGACCTTTCTCCTCTACTTCCTTCAACTGTATAGCCTGTGTCTCCTCAGGCCAGCCTCTGTGACCTGGAGGGGACTCTGTCTCCTAAGATCCACAGGTTCCATGTGGTGAATATGCTCCAGCAGGCCATGACACACAACATGTGCACGCGTGTATGCGCGCGTGCACACACACACACACACACAGACTAGTGATGTTGTTATTGTGCAAGTCCCATTTTGCACTGCTAGTGCTTTGGGGACAGCGGCTACCTTTTAACATATTCTGGCCAGTTTGAGCCACTAAGGTATATACACATGACTATCCTACTGATAGAACTGTCCCATGCTGCCCAGTGGGATAGTCATGCATGGACCACCAGTGGTTCAAAGCTGCCAGCAACGAGGCATACAGATTATGGCTCCACTGTGAAGGTGCTATGCAGGGCCTGCTTAGTGAGTCTGAACACTACTGGTAGAACTGTGGTAGACTTTTCTGTAGTGGAGGATGAAGAATGGTGGGTAATAAAGAGCAGTAGAAAAAAAAATAAGCAAATAATAAACAACTTTCCAGATTTATCAATGGAAATGGAAACACTTTGGGAGCTTTGACAGGTATGACTGTAGGAAGACTTAATACTCAGCCAGGCATGATGTAGCCCCATTGCACTGGGAGGCTGACACAGGATGATCTGAAGTTTGAGCTCAGATGAGGTGAATTAGTAAGACCTTGTTACAAAAAAATAAAATCGGCTGTAGTGGTATACATCTGTCATCATAGCATGTTGGGAAACTTAGGCTGGAGGATTGCAAGTTTGAGCTCAGTCTGGGTAACTGAATGACTCAGCAAGACCCTGTCACAATATAAAAATTAAAGCCACAGTGCTGGGCATGTAACTGAGTGTGAAGGCCCTAAGTTCAATCCCCAATATCACAAAAAACCAAATCCAAAACCAACCATAATACACTGATTTTACACTCAAAGTTTTGCCAGCACACTGAAGCCCTTGCTCTGCAGAAGACAGTCAGCGGGCTCCCTCAGGAAGGAAGAGGCTTGCTCTCTGCTTTTATCTGACACTGTGTCTCAGATGCTGGTCCAGTGGCCAGGCTGCTGCCACTGAGGTGCAGTCCTGGTTACCACAGGGCAGGCCTCTGCGAGGTGTGGCTTTGAGTCCATGGGAAACTCACCAAGAGGGTAAGGAGCGAAGGTATTGGGTGAAGACTGCTGCTCTTTGGTCTGCAGGTCAGGTAGGCCGGGAGTCTGAGGGTGCGGGGGGAAGCTGTCCATAGCCGATTTGCCTGCAGAGGGGTGCAGAGACAGGTGCGGCGGGGGTGGTGGTGGTGGCTGCTTCACGAGCAGAGCCTGGGCCAGCTGGCGCTGGTGCTGCTGGATCTGCTGCTGCAGATTAGTGATTGTGCGCGCAACCTGGCAGGCAGACACACACTTTAGTGAAGCATGAAGAGACACGTGCGGCTTATTTACAAAGTATTTTCATGTTTAGGTCTCCACTGACTGTGGCTTAGCCTTTCCCAGAGTTCATCCCAAGATTTCCCAAAGGGGAGGCCTGGCTGGAGAAAAATCTTTGACAATCTAACAGTTCATCAGAATCACTTCAGCCCAGGAAAATTACAGCTACTGTTGAAAGTCAAGGGGGTGACACCTACTTGCTGTTCTTGTTGTCTCATGGGTCCGGAAACATTACGCTGGGCCTGTAACATCTGCTGCTGGATTTGTAAACGTTGGTAGGCCTGTTAAACAGAAAGAAAAGCTAGACTTTTTCTGTTCTTTGTGGTAGTAGCGACTGAACCCAGGGGAACTCTGCCATTGAGCTACAGCCTGAGATCTCTTAATTTTTTCTTTTGAGACAAGTTGCCCAAGTGGGACTTAAACTTGTGATCCTCCTACCTCAGTTTTCTGGCTGCTGAGATTACAGGTATGTACAGCCACATTTAGCTAAAAGCTAGAATAAGTATTATACAAAAGCCATCAACAAAATGAGTCAACTTTTTGATAGAATGCAATGAAAAAGTTTGTTTTTTATATTTTTAAAAAGTTTATTCTTATAATCCATCTAGCCAAGCATGTCTAACCTGTGGTCCTAGGGGCAGTAGCTCTTTTCAGGAAATGGTGAAACAGCTACTGATTTAGCTCAGTGGTGTCGCTGCCTACCTTGCAAGTATAAGGCCCCAAGCTTGATCCCTGGTACAAAAAAGAAAAGCTAAGATAAAATATATTAAAACTAGGCATGGTGATGCACATCTATAATCCCAGCACACAGGAGTCAAGAGGATCCTAGGAGTTTGAAGCTAGCCTGGGCTGCACAGTGAGACCTTGCCTCAAAAATATCAAAAAACAACCCCCTCCCCATTGTGTTATTTATATGCATTAACTATATTAACACATTTTACATGTGGGCCAAACAACGACTCTTAATTCTATGTGGAACAGGCCGGAACAGTACCATAGTACAAGTGAACAGTGCAGCAAGCGTCCTCACTGTGGAAGAACACACATTAAATAGCTCCTAAGGACTTGGAGGTCACGTAATTATCTCAGCCAACACTGCAGGAAGTTAAAGCTAGGAAAGAAGCTCAACTAAGGATCTATGGGTTCTCTGTCACATAAAACTGCCACTGACATTGGCTGAAGTGACCATGATATTCTTTTGTACATTGATATGCAAGGTTTGCCCAAATGATTATTTCAGAATGTTGGTTGACAAATCTTTTCTTTTCTTTTCTTTTTTTTTTTGTTGTTGAGACAGGGTCTAACTTTGTAGTTCAGGCTGGCCCTGAGCTCAGCCTCAAACTCACATCGCAGCAATCCTCCTGCCTCTAGCTCCTGAGTGCTGGGATTACAGGCTTGAGCCACCACGCCCGGCACTGTGGTATGTGGTACTGATTGCTGATGGGCATGAGTCTCCATTGTACAACATTTCATATAAACATGTTATATATTACATGTTAATATAGTTAATGCAAATAAATAACACAATGGGGACTCATGTCCCCATTGTATGTGGTTAACTAGGGATGGAACCCGGATCCTTGCGCTTGCAAGACAGGCGCTGGAACTACTGGGCCAAATCCCTGGCCTGACAAATCTTTTCTTACATGAATTTCTAGGGACATTTTGGCAAGGACACTGAAAGACAAGAGATTAACTATTAGAAGTGCTTGTTAATTATGCAGGCATAAAATACTTCAGTTCAATGAATATCCTAGGGTCTAAAACTTAAAAATTAGGAAGTAATGAAATTTATTATTTTTTGGGGGGAGAATGGAAGAACAGAAAACATATTAACATTTTTTTGGGCCGGGGATATAGCTCAGTGGTTTGGCGCCTGTCTTGCAAGCACAAGGGCCCGGGTTCGATCCCCGGTAACCACATAACAATACGGGGCGTGGAGACTCAACCCAGCAGCAACCAGTACCACATACCACAGTGCCAGGGCACGGTGGCTCATGCCTATAATCCCAGCACTCTGGAGGCATAGGCAGGAGGATTGCTGTGATGTGAGTTTGAGGCTGAGCTCAGGGCCAGCCTGAATTACAGAGAAACCCTGTCTCAAAAAAAACAAAAAAAACCCCCATTTTCTTAATGTCTTCCACAGAAGGACCTCACCTGGCCAGGCTTTCAGGAAGCGAGGTGGGGCTCTGTGTCCCATACTCTGCCAGTGTAACTGTTCCCACAAGGCACCCCCACCTCCCGACAGGGCCTTAGAGAGGGGTGTTACTTGTACTCAGTGAGGCCTCATAACAGAATTGCCAACACACCTACTTCTTGATGGATCAGAAAAGATCCTGGGGCCACATCCTGCTCTACGATAGAGCCCTGTGCTCTTTAGGAAAGTAAGGATACACTTAGTGTCTAGGACACTTCCCTCTGGTTGTCGCTTAGGTCAGCCTAGGATACACAGTGAGTTCAAGGCCAGCCTGAATTTCATAGTGAGACCTTCTCTCAAACAAAAAATTCAACCAACCAACCAATACTCCCAAAGAATGAAATAATATTCTTAGTCCTTTAATGTATATAAATTCAAGTGGGGCGTGGTGCTTATGTCTCTAATCCCAACCCTCAGGAGACTCAGGCAGGAGGATTACCATGAGTTTGAGGCTAGCCTGGACTACATAGTCTCAGAAACATCACAAGACTTCAGTATATGTCAAGGAATGGCATGGTAAAAGCAGTATGATCGTCAGAAAAGAAAAAAATTTAATTATGTTAAATTATAAAGTTTTTAAGAATTATTAGGTTGCATCAGCTATTCTCAACCAGAGATCTGTGTGAGAATTAAGGTCCAATGCTTCAAAGCATCCACTATGAAGGCTGTAACTTCATTCTGACTTTCAGAATGGTGTTTTTACACACCATCCATTGGAGAACTGGGAAAATAGTAACTTACATGGTATTTTATGTTCTGTGGTTCAGAGGAAAACATAGGCCTAATTATGGGACTTTCTGATCACAGAGGAGCTAAAAATTTTAAAAGCTCAATAAAACACCCTTAAGCAAAACAACTTAATTTACTACAACTGTCTTGATAATGTACCCAGATATGAAAAAGATGTTACAGTAACTGTTCGTCAGTGGTGTGTTTGTAAACTGGGTGACTTTCCACTCACCAGCTGCAGCTGATAGAGCTGGTTCAACATCGTCATATGCTGAGGATTAATTGGCGAGGTTAATAGTGCAGGGTTGAGACCAATGTTTTTTGCTGCAAACTGCAAAAGCTGTGCTTGAACCTGTTTAAAATAAAACATACGATCAGCCATCATATCTGTTGATTTGTCTGTACAGTGTGACTGAAAATGACTAATTTGTATTTGGCTCAAGATTGAGCTTCAAAGGCTGTTAGAACATTTGAGACATTTTAACATTAGTAGTTGACATGTTAAGAAAGGGAAGAAGGAAGCCTTTGGAGAGATTTCTTCTTCCAGATACTTAAGTCACACCTGAGCTGTCCCATCCACAGCTTGGGGTCATTTCTATCAGTGTCTGAGTTCCTGCTCTGCCTCAGTGAAAGCTTAAGGCCCAGAGGTGGCTAAGACTATTCCCATCGGTGACACCTGCCCAGGGAGGGAGAGCACAGTCTCCCACAGGTCCCTGGACTGTACCAGCCGCTTCTTACACCACCAGGAGGCTCTGAAAGCCCTTCTCCCTTGCATGTGTACCTGCCTAGGACACTGTCACCACTGTTGAGAGCTGTGGTCACTCTTGGTGGTCGCTCTCAGTGGTTGCCATTGTCCCTTGCCTCCCTGCAGAGCAGACCTGATATCTATTTGGTGCCCACTTAGGACAATCTATAACTGGAACTCACTATTTCAAGCCAATGAGAATCTGGCCATTTTGTTTCAGTGTTTCAAACACCAGACACACCTTCACAGTGCAGGTGAGCAAAATTATTTCAGGTGGAACACAGCTAAGCACTTTTTAATTTAATAGTGGCCTAACTTACAATGACATGCAAAGGGTTTACTTGTTTTGAGACAGGGTCTTGCTAGGTAGGTCAGGCTGGCCTTGAATTTCCTATCTGGCTTTAAATTCATGGTATTCCTCCTACCTTAGCATCCTGAGTGCTAGGATTACAGGTGTGGGCCACCATGTCCAGCCCACAAAGTTTAATTTAAAGATAAGTCAATTTAAAGAAAAAAAATATAACAGTGTAGGTAACATGAAGATATGGAGAAAACCATGACATGCACAGAGATGACTTATATTTAGGACGTACTGGTTTGTACAGTCTAGTAATTATAGTTTTCTACCGCTACCCTCAGATGAGGTGTGGCTCTGGTGCAGGGTCTGAGGACTGGGATGTAACTGAAAGTGGCCTTCCCCAGTCATCACGTGAATGGCTGCCCCTACCTTTCTTGTCTTGTTCCCTGTGGTCTGGAAATAACTGTGGCAGTCGCCTATGAACTGTGAAATGCCCCATCTCCACTGTCATAGGAGAGCTGGGTGCTACCTTACTTAAGCCACTATTTTCATTGGTTTTAGCAGTTTACACCATGTCCCAACTAATGCACTTAACTTAATCTTACAGGGTTTTACACTTCTCCATTCCACTCCAAAACAACATGGATTCAAACCACTATGGGGTGAATTACTTCCAGCAAATTTCCTGATGCGTCCTGCTCTCTTCTGTGTGCCAATACTGTCTTTCTGTGCGCTATGCTCTGCAGGTTTGTGTCCCCCAAATTCCTGATGAAACACAATCCTTACTTCAGTAGTAATATGAGATGGGACCTTTGAGAGTTGATAAGATGACCTTAGTGAAGAGGGTCTGAGGGAGCTTATGAACCCCTTGTGCCATATGAGGATGCACAAAAATTAAGCTACACAAGGAATGAGCCCAATATTAACCCTAACCAAATCCTCTGAGGCCTTGATCTGAGATGTCCAGCCTCCACTACTATAAGCAATGGATTCATGCTGATTCTAAATTAACCAGTCTAAGGTCTTTTGTTACAGCAGCTCAAAGGAACAAAGACACCATCTTCCAACAAAATGAACTAAAATTTTAATTTTATGGGTAACAGTGATTGTAGACTTTTTAGAGAAGAATGCCCAAACTGCAACCCAAAACTTACTTATCTCAAAGTGCCAACATTGCAATTAAATCTGAACAGAGGCTTTACTTTGAAAAATACAACTTAAGATTATAAGATCTTTTGCCTTAAAAGAAAAACAAATAACACAAGTGCAACAAGTTCACCACCACTCATTAGAATATCCTCTTTTTGAACAGGTTGAAAATAAGGTCCCTTAGAATTCTGATATATTTTTATTGGTAACAGAGGTTACTCAGGAAAGAAAGCAGTTTTTCCTTCCACAGAAGAATGGTAGACAGCAATGGAGACTTCAGAATGCTTTCTTTTTTCTTTTTTTTTTTTGAGACAGGGTCTCACTTTGTAGTCCAGGCTGGTCCTGTGCTGAGCCTCAAACTCACATCACAGCAATCCTCCTGCCTTTGCCTCCTGAGTGCTGGGAATACAGGAGTAAGCCACCACGCCCGGCACTGTGGTATGTGGTACTGGTGCTGCTGGGCGTGAGTCTCCACGCCCAGCATTGTATGTGGTTACCGAGGATCAAGGATCGAACCCGGGTCCTTGCTCTTGCAAGACAGGCGCGGAACCACTGAGCTAAATCCCCGGCCCCACTTTTTTTTTTTTTTTTAATGTGGTACTTGGTATCAAATTCATGCCCTTGTGCTTCCAAGGAGGTGTGTTACCACTTGCGCTAAATCCCCAGCTCTTGGAATTTCTAAAGGTAAACAGTATCAGTATGAAAAAATAGCTATCGTGCCTTACAGCTACCTTAAACAATATTCTTTCTTTAATTCCATTTGACTTTTCCTTAAGAATCTGTCCAAGAAAAACGACCTACTACTAAATGAAAATACAAGCCCACATTACCTATGTCCTCTTGTCTGTGTTGACACATGGTCTCACAAGCATGACTCACTTGTGGGTGGTCAATGTCCCTCACTACAGCGCACCCTGTCCATCTCTCTCAGTAACCCAGGACCACCATCAGCTCCACTGAGCAGCTTCCTCAAGTGAGGGCAGGTGTAGGCATGCCAGTGAGTATGTTGGGTATGCTTCCCCTGGCAGAGTCACTCTGGCCCACTGATGCCTGCGATTGGCTTGGGTGGTGAAGTCTCTGAGAGTATACACCTTTCAGGGAAGGAGAGTTAGTTTACTACTTGGTAGATTAAAGTGACTGTGAGTTACAAATAGAAAGGACTCCTTTGTGAAGAGGATGAATTCAGCTCTAACTTTAAAAGAGACTTTGAGGTGCCACAAGTTCCCACTACATGCTTGTGCCCACCTGTGCTTTCAGCTGGGGCACCAGTCTTACCTGAGGGGATAGAAACTGAGGCACTTGAGCACGGAGGCTGGGCTGGGAGGAGTTAAGAGGCTGCACTGGTGGCTGCGGTGGCTGCTGCATGGTCCTGGCTTGTGCTGCTCCGCTATTGCCAAACATACCCAGATTGCCACTTGGGATCTGTGGGGATAGAATGGATGGTCAGGGAGGCAGCAGGCAGATGGGCTGAGTAGGTGGGGAAGATGTATTCCCTAACCAAGATGCAAGGTTGCTTCTGCTTCATTTCACTGGCTGCAGCCTCTGCTGCGGCACACTCAGGACTAGTGTGGGCCATACTTGTTATAGAGGCTGAGAATGAACCTGCTTGTGTTTTTAAATCACAGGAGTCACATGAGTTATATTTTAAAATGTCCCCAGAGAAGGCTATCAACTTGAACCGTAACAATGGTGTTGCAGGAATCAATAACGAGGACATGGCTATCTGGCATGTTGTTTCCAGAGTGCTGTGGTAAAACAAAAGAAGTATATGGCATAAATTACCATTAACCTAGAGAAGAATGACATTTCAATTCTATCTATTTTAATTCTATCTATTTTCTGAGAGAGGGTCTTGCTTTGTTGGGCCTGAACTTGCCTCAGCCTCCCAAATATCTGAAGATTACAGGTAGTACCACCTTGCCCAACCAAAGCAACATTTTCAAATAGCTACTTTTTCAATAAACTTTGGATGAATCAGTTGGGAAATCAGGGTAGTAAATTTAATCTTATGTGAATTTAATCTTGTGGTGGATATAATAAATATATTTTAGATGTATTTCCCACTGTGTCATGAGCTACCTAACAAATAGAGTATGACAAACTAATTTCTCTTGGGAGAGTCTATGTCCCTGCAAGGCTGCCAATATGCAAGTGGCAGAGCATCTGAAATATAACAGACTTCCCAACAGGCCAGTGATGGCAAAAGCCCGCCAGGATGGTACCCAGCACCAACTGGGAGCTGTTGGGAGTAATAAGACCTACTGATAACTCCATGGTACAAAGGGACTGTTTAGTATCCCAGACCAGCATCTCCATTTTTTTTTTTTTTTGGCGATACTGGGGATCGAACTTGGGCCCTTGTGCTTACAAGGTAGGCGCAGTATCACTGGAACCAAATCCCCAGCCCCATTTTTAAAAATATGTTCTTTCTTTACTTATTATTGTTTTTTTGTTTGTTTGTGGGTACTGGGAATCAAACTCAGTACTTCACGCTTGCTAGGCAGTCGCTGTACCACTGAACTCTTCCTTAAAGAGAAGTGCAAAGGCATGTGTGGGCCCATCCCTGAGAAAATCAGTGAGTAGGCCTGTTCTGCATCCAGGAAGTACCCTGCCTCTAGGCCACATTTCAGAGGACTCACAACTCATAGAGGGATTCTACTCATCCTCAGGGGCCCTCTGGGAATCTCGCTAAGAGAAAGGCTGCTCTTTATCTGAGGAATAAGGGAACACATGCTGTCTTCTCAGCTGAAGACTGTGCAGCATCATGCTAGCATTTAAGCCAGTAGAAAGTTAGTACCAAGGTACAGCAGGAGCTCAAATATATTTCAGCGAAGTATAAACATAACTTTGAAGCTTTTCCTATCACATATCTAAATTTAAGAATTTTTATTCAATACACATATATATATATTCTGGGGGGATAGTAATGGAGCTTTAAACCCATGGCCTCAACACTGAGTTATAGCTTTGGCCCTTTTAATTTATTTATTTTCTTTTTTGGTACCAGGAATTGAACTGAGGGCTTTGTGCTTGCTAGGCATGTGCTATACTGTCCTGCATCTATAATTAATCCATCCATCCATTCATCCTTCCTTCCTTCCTTTCTCTCTCTCTCTCTTTCTTTCGTGAGACAGGGTCTTGCTTTATAGTTCAGGCTGGCCCTAGCCCAGGAGAGCCTTGAACTCAGCAATCCTTTGCCTAACGAGTGCTGGGATTACAGGCCTGAGTCACCATGTCTAGCACTGTGGTATGTGGTATCACGAATTGAATTCGGACTTAGCACTTGCAAGGCAGGCACTGTACTCACTGAGCTAAATCCCTAGCCCCCTTTATTTTTCTTAAATTTTGAGATAGGGTCTTGCTTAGTCACTAATTTGTCCAGGCTAGGCTTGAACTTTCTCAGTTTGTGCTCTGGTTTCAGCTTCCCAGAGTACGGTGATAGGCACGTGCCATTATACTGAGCCATTATTTCATTTCTGACTTGCGTAAATCACAAAAAGGAACTCCCTTTATATATTTATTTTTTTTTTTTAGGTTTTTTGAGACAGGGTCTCGCTTTGTGGTTCAGGCTGGCCCTCAGCTCAGCCTCCAACTCACATCACAATCCTCCTGCCTCTGCCTCCCGAGTGCTGGGATTACAGGTGTGAGCCACCACGCCCGGCACTGTGGTATGTGGTACTGGTTGCTGCTGGGTGTGGGTCTCCACACCCAGTATCGTTATGTGGTTACCGGGGAATCGAACCCGGGTCCTTGCGCTTGCAAGACAGGCGCCGGAACCACTGAGCTAACTCCCCGGCCCTCCCTTTATATATTTATTAATTTATTTTTATTTAAAAAAATTTTTTTTTTGAGCTGGAGTCTCACTTTGTAGTCCAGGCTGGCCCTGAGTTCACTATGTAACCCAGACAAGCCTGGAACTCACAGCAATCCTTCTGCCTCTGCTTCTCAAGTGTTGGGATTACAGATGTGAGCTACCATACACAGCATTGCGATATGTGGTTGCCAGGGATCAAACTTGGTACCTTGTGCTTGCCAGGCAAATGCTGGAACCACTGAGCTAAATCCCTGGCCTAACACCCTTTACATATTCTCTTTCAACTTTCCTTACATATTCTATTGTGGTTATTTTTGAGACAGGATTTCACTTTGTAGTTTAGGATGGCTATGTAGCCCAGGTGAACCTCGAATTTACAGCAATCCTCCTGCCTCTACTTCCTGAGTGCTGGGATTACAGGCATGAGCCACCATGTCTGGCATCGTGGTGGTACTGATTGCTGGTGGGTTTGAGTCTCCACGCCCAGTATTGTTGCGTGTGGTTACCAACCGAACCCGGGCCCTTATGCTTGCAAGATAGGTGCTATAACCACTAAGCTAAATCCCTGGCCCTCCAACATACTTTTTAAGAGGCACATGAACACAGACCACAACTTGCTCTCTCCCACTGGGCTTACCTGTCTAGAAGAGTTCAAGTTTTGCATGCCCAGCCCTGAGGCAATCCCACCCAGGGCCTGACTGGGGAGTGCACTGTTGGAAAGGGGGAGCTTCAGGCTTGGGGAAGGCAAAAACGGTGAAGTCGTGGGCTCTTCCACGAGGCCGCCATCCTGATTGGAAAAAGAAAGGGTAAGCTGTGTGCAGTGTCCATCAGCAGACAAAGCACCAAACAGTTTCCCAAGGAAATAAGAGAGGGATATGGATGGATAAAGAATTAAAAGATAAAAAAGCGTGGATAACAAGGGAATGGAGAACATGGGTAAAAGGAAGAGGGGAAAAAGAAAAAGAGAAATAGGATTAAGATATTGTTTTCATTTAAAAACATATTTAACAAACATATATATTAGCTCTTAGTACTCTTAAAACACTGGTGCCCTTCCCTAGATAGAGTAAGGAGAAGGGAGCAAAGTGTGAGCCAGGTCTTACTTGGAGAATCCTTTATAATCATTTCTAAATATACAGGTTCTTTATGAGGGATAACTAAAGCTCTTAGGTATACATACAGCAGCTGAATTCTGATGTTTACTTGCTTTTGGCCTACACATCCAGCATTTTCAGAGGGTTTAACTTTTCAAGAGAGTGGAAACAGACAGAATCCTATTCAGTTTTTTTCCAAGATTTATTGAGGCGACTGTATGCCAAGACTTTGGCAAATTTATCTCAACTAATAGTACCACCAGCCCGTGGTCTTAATTAACATTTTAAAGGTAAGGAAATGGGACAGGGTCCTACACTTAGGATTACCAGATTTACAAATAAAAATACGAGATGCCAAGTTGATTTGGAATTTTAGTGAATATCAATTTTTTAGTAAATGTTCTTGGGCTATTCTATCAATCAGCAGCTGTCTTTTTATTTTTTTATAGTACTGAGAACCGAGGGACACTCTACCACTTCCACCCCCTACACAACCCCTGTTCTCTTTTACATTTTTTAAAAAAATTATATAAGGACATTTTTTTTCTTTTGTTTTTTTGCAGTACTGGGGATTGAACTCAGGACCTTGCAACTGCCAGGCAGGCACGGTGTCACTGAGCTACATCCCCAGCCCTACATTTTTTTTTTGAGACAGGGTCTCGCTCTGTAGTTCAGGTTGGCCCTGAACTCACTATGTAGCTCAGGCTCGTTGAACTCATGGCACTACTCTTGCCTCTGCCTCCCGAGTGCTGGGATTATAGGACACCAAGCCTGGCACCATGCCTGGCATGGCTTCTTTTACTTTTTCATTTTGACAGGCTCTCACTGAATTGCCCAGGCTATCCTCAAACTGTGTTCCTCCTGTCTCAGTCTGAAGCTTAACTGGGATTACACATAGCCCAGTTTTCTGAAGCAGACTGTGAGAGGGAGGGCTCTAAGAACAGAGAGAATGTTCCTTTGGGGATGGTAAAGGCCCCTTCCTTGAACTGTTCTGTTTCTTTATTTTTCTCACCTGTCCTTTTTAGCTTTGATTTTAGTTTTCAGGACTCAGTACCCTGACCAATGTCATGTGATGCTTGCTCCAGTTATGGTCATCAGGCTGGAAGGGATGAGCGTCCCTAACACTAGAAGGACTGAGCTCTGTGGGTTTCTAAGTGTTCAGGGAGCTCCCTAAGGCAGTGTGGTGGGAAGGCCAGCCGTGTGCTGGTGCCCACACTCTACTACTTCCTTTTTTCTGAAGTGAAATATGCAACATATTACCAAATGAGAGATTTGTGAATTTAAAATCAGATAGTAAAACAAATTTGATGGTCCTTGTCTACTGGACAAATAGAGGCAGATACCAGCCACATTCACATAATAGAAATAAAAATCAATTTTTAATTCCAGCATTTTTTATCCCATATATCATGTGAAATATGTTACCTCTTTAACACTGATATACCTATGAATATCTCTCTAGATGTCTTTCTCTTTCTCTGTCTATCTCAAGGAAAATAAATAAGAGTCACTTAAATACAAGTTCAGAAGGTTTTTAATCTGACTTCTAACAAGGGCACAATTAAAAATACAGAAGAGCTGCCTAAATCTATACCTTGTCAAGAAAGGTGGAGCGGTCCATGGAAGACTCTTTGGAGATTGGTGGGCGGCAGCCGAGGGGTTTGGTGACCATTCCATTATAGTCAGTCACTCCCAGTCCACGCTTGTCCATGTCCACCTTCTTTTCCAGCAGAGCGCCTAGGGCACAAGGAAAGCAACAGAAAAATTAAGCATGGTTATCAGCGCTGCTCAAGGAAACCTTGGTGATAGTCTCTGGGAGGAGAACCCTTAGTCCTAGAGAAGGGCAGGGTGTAACCACAGCACAGTTGCTTGGCACTATGCTGCATGCTTGGCTGGTTTCAATGCCTGGGACTGTGCCCTGCTTGCACTGCTCTCTCTCTACCTGTGTCTGTTCTTCTCCACTGGCTACCCTGACCTCCACTGGCCACTGGGACGAATCCTGTGTCCCTTGCTTCCCATGGGCTTGCTTCATCTCCCAACCCATCACACTGAGGGAGGCTTTCCTTTTCTGAAGAACCAACCTGGGCATTTTTTCTCCTGCCTCCCAAACACCACGTCCCATACTGAGCACTAACAGACACTAACTCTGTCCTCACAGGTTTTCCAATCCAGTTACCAGCAGTGCTTGTTTAGGTCACTTAACTTCTGCATTATTTTAGAGTCCAAGAAGTTTGAATTCTTCAGCTCATGCTGGTGTTTCCTGTCCTGAAGTTTGAACCACACATTGTGGCATCTCCACACAATTATACCATCCATCTCTAATTCATGGTGTCTATACCCAAAAGTGTGCCTACTCTGAAATTTATTTGTAACTCAAAGATTAATAAATATCACAGCCCTTTTGTGGTTGTTTGTGGTCACACATAGACTGGCGGGTTTAAGTCACTCGATATTCCCATGTCCAGCTCAGGTCCAAGTAGGTGATGCTCTGTCTTGTCTCAGATTTCACATCGACAAATGTCCTTTGTGTGGGTCACTTAAATGTCACATTTTTCATATTTTTGTATTTTCTGTCAGTGATGTAGGTGTTTAAAATGGTCCCCCACAGGGCTGAAGACTGTCTAGTGTTTCTAAATGCAAGAATGGTGAGCTGTGCTATTTAGGGAAAATGCATCATAAGAAGTTGCTTTCAGCACTGTGGGTTGGGGTTCAATGTCAGGGAATCAGGATTCATCTAGCAGGACAAAGAGGAAATTGTCGGAGGTGCTAATGTTGTCACCCACACTGCCATGGACAAGCTACAGAAAAGACACAAAAGTAGCTAGATTTGTGGATTCCTGGGATGACTGATTTAAAATGTGATGTGCAGCACCATTATGAGTCTGAAAGCAACAAAACTTATGTCACATTATTCAGCTCAGGAAGATGTTCAACCCTTCTTGACTCATGCTTTATTACATAGAAATAGGATACACGGCTATTTGTGAGAAATATGTATTAAATTGTATATCTCGAAACAAAAACAAGATTAGGCTATGAATGGTTAGTAGATAAAAATGTGTGTAGAGAAACCCTTTCCCAGGATTCCTTAGTGGAAAGGGTTCAGTATTTGCTAAGTCACTGTCTGCAATGGACTATATTTTACAAATACTCAAAGCAGTATTTATTTTATTTAAAGCAGCTCCACTAGGAGATTGCTTATTCTAACAGCAAAGCCCATCTCTCAGCTGCACAGTGGGACCTGGACTACTTGTAGGGGTTGAGCCCTGAGCAGTGCTCTTCATTGGAGCCCAAACAGGTCTGATGTGAGGTCCTAGCACCTGTCTCTAAGGGTCATTATTACTTCCCCTCAAAAAGGTGAACACACTCCACCAATTTACTGAAGTATTGGAAAAAATGAAAAAAGTAAATGTACTTCAAATAAAGCATGCATCTCCAGTGCCCATCTGCTTCAGACATCGGCCATATGGTCAGTGCCTACCCTGTGGTCACTTCTTACTTGTGAGCTGGCTTTGTCTACCCACTGCAAATTCCAACATTAATCCAATACTACAGTAAGATGCTTTTGAAAAACAAAGCTGGTGAGAGAAGTGTGCCTTATCACTTACTCATGGCCTGGTCAAGGTTCATATTGTTGTTCTTCAAGGCCTCTTCAGCAGGCTCTCTCTGTGGAATGAAGCAGAACCCTCGTTAGCGGAACACATGGTGAATAGCAGGGCTGGTTAATCACTACTGACTTGGCTACTGACTTGACTACTGTTATTAGGTTTTAGAATTGGAAATGCTTTTCAATTTTGGAACTGGAGATGTCTTTTAAATGTAAAGTCTGTAATTTAGTGACTCGTTGGCCAGCTTGAGTGTCAAAGTCACTGGCACAGTCAGGGCTCAAGGCTCTATCACACAGTTTCTCTCAAGAAACAGAAAGAAAAAACAAGTAGGTTCCTGTTGGTAATTATCTCTCTGAGCAATTGGGAGCTCTGTGATGACCATGTCTCCTGGTCCCTGCAGGCCTGTCAGTTGCCTCACCCATGGTGAAAGTGGACCTTTCCCAGTGCAGACAGCACTCAGTGTGAGGAACACAAGACCATACTGGACTGCTTCTTTTAGGGACTCCCACTGAGATTGGAAGAAAATAGCCTTTTGAACCTGGACTTGGAAAGCAGACACCTGATGGAACTACATAGTGAACACAGTGTAGTTGCCAGCATTTGCTTGAGATCTCTATCATCCAATCTGAGGACCAGAACACAGTGGGGGTTTATTCTTGTGATATCTATCATGATTTAATGCAAATTAATCATGCATTAATTTAATGCATAAATTAATGAAATAAACCTAAGGAAATTACAAATCACATAGTTTTACTTTAAGACAAAGTTCTCATCCCTTTCATTATAGAAACTGAACCTCTGCTGTGGTTTAGTGCAGTAATCACTCAGTCTAACTTCCTAAGGCAAAGGGGACTTAAAAGCTAATTAATTAGTTCAATTACTTCATTCCTCAAAAAGCCTTTCCACCTTGTCATAAAAACATCAACCATTAATAGCAAACAATTAGAGATATTTGCTTAGGGATATGTGGGAGAGTAGTAATAAGACATCAATCACCGGGAAGCCCATGTCCGTGAGTTGTTTGATCAGCCGGCTCATGATCCAAGCCTCGTCCTGCTTGCCAGATGTCTTCATGCCCTAGAACACAGCCCAGCAGAAGAAAAAGCCACAAGTTACATTTTAATGCATTTCTTCTAGAAGTGAAAGATTGCCAAAACTCATGGTGCTTTGAAAGTCCCAGAGTTCTGTGTTAAGTGTTGAATCATGCTTGGCTCCAGAAAATCCCTGGCAGTATCTTGTGGCTAACACTACATGAAACTGCATGTGTGTGTATGCTGGTTGATGTGTGTAACTTACACATTCACAAAAGCAGGCCAATCATTTCTTTCCCAGAGAATTAATTTGGTTTATCATAAATATACACTATTTCCATTATTAAATAATCACAAGAACACTCCCTTGTACTTGGCGTTATGTGACATGGAGCAAAAATTGCATATTTTTTCACTTTTATAAGCTTTATTCTCAATAATGACAAAATGCGGGGGGGTGCCTTCCAATGAAAAAAAAGGGCAAGTGAAGAAAGGAAGAACAAACCTTTTAATTCTGATAAGTATTCATTGCTTATATAGTCAGGTGAGAGGAAAGAGGTAGGCAGAATGTTGTTGGGAAAAAAGAAAACTAGGGAAGGCAGACTATAGAAGACAGCAAAGAGACAGAGGAGCAGAGGACATGAGAGTCAGCTGAGCAGGCCAGATCAATTTCTTTCCAATTATGCAACAACAATGGGTCTACAGATACAATGAAACACACACAGCCCCCAGGTGAAGTAGGAGGGTTACTACTACTGGGCAACACAGCAAAATAGTATTTCTAAATACACACATACTCCACCGTGAATATGCTCCATCCTACTTTTAGAAGTTAAACCCACTTTAATTAGACAGTGGTGCATGCAGAGGTGTAAATAGAATAGGCCTCCTGTCCCCACAAAGTAGCTTATTTGGAGCTTATTTTAATCATTAAGTACGCTGCCAGGGCCACATTAGCCACAGTTGCATTTATTAATTTTTTTGGTAGTGGGAATCAAACTTGCACTTGCCAGGCAGGTACTGTGCTGCTGGCTTGACTCATCAGTGTCACAAGCATGACTATACCACTATGTGGCTTGTACCATCAGTAATACAAATGCATTTAATCTGTTTTATTGGTTATTATACCAATAAAGTTAACAAAAGGCCCATAAAAGGACTGAATCTAGTTTACTTTCCTGAATTTGAGTAATCACTGTCAAAATATGAAAATTACTATTATTCATGCCAATTACATTATAATAAACTTATTTCAGTAAAATAAATTTACTTACATTCATGGTTTATCGATAATTCTCTAAATTATAATACAGAATCTTACAAGTACACCACTGCTGATGTATACAATGTAATGTCTATAATGTGCATTTACAACGGTTGCACCACAAATTAGCTATGTGATTTTTTTTCTTTTCCTTCTTTTTTTTTTGGTTTTATTCCGGAGATCAAACTTACAACCTGTGCCTGAGAGGCAGGCAGCAGTACTTCTCAGCTAAATCTTTAGCCCTAGCTATGTGGGTTTTTTTACCTCATTTTAATGTTTTCCTTAAGGAGCAGAATGTGATGACATCTGGCTTGCTAAATCAACACTTTTCTTTGTATATTATTGTAATCAAAGGCCCTCTAAGAAGTGGTACAAGCTGCCCAATGGGACATGTACAACTGGTGGTTCAAGTGGCAGGCAGACTCGAATTCAAACTGGAGCTGTCTAGCAGCAAAACATGTGAATTATGAATTATAGCCTCACTGTGAATGTACTGAGGTAGAGAGGACAGTCTGGTATTTGGGTCATGGGTCAGGTCCTCAACGGTGGTAATGGGGCCCCAATCTTTCCTACTTTCTCTTTTATTTTCTGGCCAGGGAATGAGCAATTTTGCTCTACTGCATGATTTCCCAAGGGAGTAAGATCAATCAGTCATGGACTAAAACCTTCAAAACTGTGAGCAAAAGTTTGTCTCTCCTCTTTATCAGTTGATTTATTTAAATATTTGTTACTGCGATGGTAAACTGGCTAAATGAATGCCCTACCCCAGGAAAAGAACTTTCTGGAAAAGAAAGAAATCTTAGTTCCACAGAAAGAGCTTTGACCTTGCTGATCCCTGAAAGGTTCTCTCAAAGAGATATCTAAAGGACCAAAGTGCACCCTGGAAACCACAGGCGTAGCTTTCCATCCTGCTCTGGAGATGCCACCAGTAAGCCATTGGCTCAGGAAGTTTCCTCCTGTAGGAGTGCCATGCCTACCTTCTGAAGTCCTTTCTTGGGGGCATTGCCCCAGGAGCCACAGGAGGAGGTGCTTTCTTGGGAAGCAGCATTATTCCACATGTCCCCTTCTTCATCCTCCCACTGGCTGGTGCCAAGGTTCATTTCGTCCCCACCACTGCCCCAGCCTTCTTGCATAGATTTGGAAGCTAGAAAGAGAGCAAAGAGAATCTTAGCCAGCTTATTATCCCTAAGGTGCCAAATGTTCACTATTATATGATTTAGTGTGTAGGGAAAAATGGGTATAGTGTAATTTACCTCTTTACTCTTTCTTCTCCCCCGATATAAGAACTGAGTTTCTCCTACTAGACATGTACATTTCTTCCTTTAAAGTCCAGGTGTTTACTGTGTACTATTCTAAAAATAATTCCTATGTGGCAATCTCTGCCTGGAATGAAAAGTAACTCAAAAGTGGATTCTTGAGAAATGTCACTGTCTTCCATGTAGCTGTCAGTCACATGTGGGCACTATGTCACATGGGCCAGTGGGAGTAGCAAGCACCTTGTGATATGTAGCAGGTCTAGTACAGGCCCAGCTATCTGTATTTCAAACAAGTTCCCAGGAGATGTCCACAACTTTAGGATAGAGACCTTGGCAGAGGAACAGAGGAAACTTAAACTGACTACTGAATTCTACTTTTTCTTCCCTCTGCAAAATGCAGTGATTTCTGGTGCCAAGGATACCTCAGATTTTTACTTCTTCAGAGAACTGGAAAAAGTCAAAGAACAGGTGACAGTAGTTAGATCTTTAAAATGATGTAAAATGTGATGTTTATAAGATAGATAGGGACATTCAAGGACAGATTATAAAAACAGAACATACTGCCTTAAAATGGAATGTGAATTGATATACCCATAAGGTCTCATATCCTTTAACTTTGCAACAAAAAGCAGTAACAAAGGAATACTTCTAGCGGAAGAGATAGGTATATGGTACATACCAGCCACTCAGCATTATAACAAAATCAATAATTTCATTTTAAGCTCTAGAATATCTAGTGACTGCCAAGAAAATGTTGCTGCTTCTGCAGTCATGTGAACAATTAATTTTAGTATCAGTCTTAAATTAGTTATGTTTATGTTAACATCAGAAGCACCACACTGAAAGACACACAACGCAGTATGAGAATCCCCATGTAGTAAATGGAATCTGGACATCTGTAAGAGTGTATAGGTATATCCACTACACTTCTAGAAAATGGGAAGGAAAAGTACAACTATTTTCCTTTCTATTGAAGTGGGCCTCACAGAAAGGAGGCAAGCATATACCACTGAGCTATACTCCCAGGCACATCTTTTTTTCAAGTTGTTTTAGGCATAAATATGGAGTATCTAAAGTAAAATTTTTTATAAAATGAAAGCAAAGCAAGAAGTGCCAAGATTACTATAGATATATGGTTTCAAGTACTAATCTCAAGAGAAAAAAATGATAGGCTTTACCCATTTGTTTTGGTGAGATAAATTTAAATAGGCAGATAAAAAACACTGCTGAACAGGTATCACTGTAGGCTGCATGCCCCTTAGGAAAATGCCTGCGACCAACCAAGGATGGTGGGTCACACTTGTAATTCCAGCTCTCGGGAGGCTGAGATAGGAGGATCACTGTGTGTTTGAGGCCAGCCTAGATTACATAGTAAGTTCAAGACCAGCCTGTGTTACATAGTGAGACTGTTTCAAAAAAATAAAACAAGGGTCAGGGAGTTAGCTCAGTGGCTCTGGAGCCTGCGTTGTAAGCACAAGGTCCTGAGTTTGATCCCAGGTAACCACATATCACAATGCTGGGCATGATGACTCACACACACCAGCAATTAGTACCACATACCACAGTGCCGAGTGTGGTGGCTTATACCTGTAATCACCACAATCAAGAGGCAGAGGCAGGAGGACTGATGTGAGTTCGAGGCTCACTTGGGCTACACAGAGCACAGGCCAGCCTGAACTACAAAGTAAGATGCTGTCTCAAAAACAAAAAACAAAACAAAATAAAACAAAGCAAGCCTGGGATAAAAAGTATTTCTCATTTTAAATTAAAAAATTTTTAGGGCTGGGGATTTAGCTCAGTGGTTCTGATGCCTGTTTTGCAAGTGCAAGGGCTCAGGTTCAATCTCAGTAACCACATACAACAATACTGGGTGTGGAGACTCATAGCCACCAGCAATCAGTACCACATACCACAGTGCCAAGCATGGTGGTTCATGCCTGTAATCCCAAACTTGGGAGGGAGAGGCAGTAGGATTGCTGTGAGTTCGAGGCTTGCCTCAGCTACATAATGAGCTCAGGGCCAGCCTGCACTACAAAGTGAGACCCTGTCTCAAGAAAAAAAAAAAAAATTATTGGGCCGGGGATTTAGCTCAGTGATTCCAGGGCCTGTCTTGCAAGCACAAGGGCCTGGGTTCATCCCGGTGGAGACTCACGCCCAGCAGCAACCAGTACCACATACCACAGTGCCGGGCGTGGTGGCTCACACCTGTAATCCCTGCACTCTTGGGAGGCAGAGGCAGGGGGATTGCTGTGATGTGAGTTTGAGGCTGAGCTCAGGGCCAGCCTGAACTACAAAGCAAGACCCTGTCTCAAAACAAACAAATAAACAAACAAAATTTATTTTCATATACATAATGAAATATGTTGGGAATGTGACTCAAGTTTAAACATGAAATTCATTTATTTCATATACAACTTATACACAAAATGTAAGGGAAAACTGTATTTTGTTTTGCCTTTGGCATTACTGGGGATGGAACCCAAGCTTTAGGTGTGCTAGTTGTGTTCTACCACTAAGTTATCCCTCCTACCCTATTTATTTTAATTTTGATACTTGGTGTCACTTAAATTACCCAGACTGCCTCTAAACATTTGACCCTCCTTTGCTCCCTGGGTAGTTAGAATTATAGATATGTACTGTCACACCTGGCTCTGAAGGTAGTTTTACAATACTTTTTTTTTTTCTTTCAGTAGTTGGAATTGCACTTAGGATTTTTGCACTGAGCTATATCTCCAGCTCATTTTACTTTTTAAATTTTGAGATAGGATCTTGCTGTTAATCAAGCTAAGCTCATAATTCTT